>CATIWF010069351.1:0-159175 GCA_949630135.1 Balakata baccata
GTCCTAAGTTCAGAACTAGCTAACGAGTGATGGGTGATAAATGACTTATCTTTGCAAGAAACACAAGTTAGAAAAGTTCAATCAGCTGGTAGAAGAGAGAAGACAACAAATTTGATCACGTGGAAATCTTATTCTCAGCAAAAATTTATAAGTACTGAAATATCAATATAGGAATACAAATGCAAAGATTTCCTATTGGATTCTTTTTTATGAATTTAGCCCTTTCTTATATCAACAATTAGTTGGGACTTAATAATGTCTTATCTAAGCATATTAATTATTTTGTACAATATTTATTGTGGACAAAACTAATTTTCATGACTTATTGAATTTTATATTTAAGATATTGTTTGTAATTATTTATAAACTTTTTTTTATTACTATAGTTAGATGGTACATACAATTAAGAATTAACTTTGATAACAATACATGTATAATTAAATTTAAAAAAATTATAAAAATGTAAGCATATTTGATATATTTTAATGATATTTTCTTTAACCCCCTCAAGTATTGTAGAATATTTATTACTGTCAATTAAAGTTGATTATGTTACAAAGTTTAATGTTTAGTTGTGAATGACTAATCTTACTTATATTTAGATAATAATGACTTAGCATTTTTATTATAAAGTTTTATTATATGGTGTGAATTAATTGAGAACGTTGATAAAATAAAATTTTAAATTTACAATAACGTATTTAAAGTTGGTCTCCTCTAACATAAATTCCTATGTCCGCCACCGGGAATGATAGTTGAAAGAATAAAAATGATTGATGATATTTAGGATTTAATTGAAAGTAGGAATCTGAGTCCTAACAGATAAATGATTATCCGTAAAGAAAAACTTAATGGCAGCAATTATATATCTAAATTAATTAAGATTGATAGGAAGCCTTAATTGAAATTTTAACTTGTAGGTTAGGAATATCATTAAGTGGCTGGAGGGTTTTGGGTAAACTTTGCATTTACTTTATACAAGTTTTGCCTACAGGAATAATTACATTTTAAAACAAACAATTTCTGCTTTTCTTCCCATCTCTGTTGGTAGCTTTCAACGATGGCTTCTAAATCAACCCTATAATTTGTCTCTGCGTGTTTGGATGGGTACAGAATGATTAGTAGCGATGTATTGGACATTAAATAAAAATGGAAATAATTAAGTATATATACATATGTAGGTAAGAAATTGACAGCCTGTGGAAAATGATATCCCCATGTTGTTAAAGTCAAGCAACAATATTTTGGCAGTGACATAAACTAGTATAGATGCATTTCTCCTTAAATTTCAATTTATAAATGAAAAAGAAAATTTTCTTTTTCCTTTTTGGATAAAATCTTATTAGTATATATCATAGTACCATAATTAAGGAAACATTGTAATTAGATATGTTGTTGGGGCTTATTTCAGACTTCTTTATACAATTCTCACCATACACTTTCGATACAAAAAAAGTCATGTGTTTTTTATTTATAAAATATTAATATTTTTATAATAATAATTTGTATTTTATAGAAAAAAGAGAATTCAACATGTAATCACTTTTACATTTGAAGTATACTGTAAAAATTGTATAAAAAAGTATTGGTAATACTTTTCATTACAAGCAATATTTTATTTTATTTAATTAGAAATTAAGGAAACTTTAAATCTTAATTATGTTGGCCAACTAAATCACATCAGAAGAGAATATTTTAATTAACTTGTTAAGTCAAAAATGTGTTTTTGGTTGGTTGGGGACATTTGTGTTTTGCTTCGGCAATTTTAAGATATTGAAAATGAACAGATCTATTTATTTATTTAAATACGATTTTAAGAAATTCTAGCGATTTCGATTTAATGTGGGCAACTGAAAGTTGAATCAAGAAAAATCGGAAAGCATAATCTGGAAAGTTGAATCAACTAGCATTGCCTCAGAGTTATGGGCCTTACGGCTATAAGGACGGAAATGGTGCCTTCACAATGTCAAATTCCAAAGACCAGCACCCTTTTGAATTTGTTCCAATTATTGTTTTCACCAAAATCGTCTCTGTTACCACACTTTTGTTTTCTGGTCTTGATTTCTTTCTTGCAAGACTATCTATTTGATTTCAAGTTCAATCAAATTCAAATTTAATTTTTTATTAATTTTATTAATATTAATTTATTTATTTATTGAAATGTTAATAAAATTAATTTGAATTTATTACTAATTTGTTTTATTGTTTTATTATGTTATATTAGTATTTATAATATTATTAAAATTATTAGTCAGAAATTAATATTGAGTGGATCAATGAATAATAGTTTTCATATTAACAGGCACTATATACTATTCGAAACTGAATATTTAAAATTAATAGTACAACAATATTTGAGCAGTTATAACATAATTATACATAGGTTATATATCAGTTATATGTATGCTATATATAAGCTATGTGTTCATTTATATATTAATTATATATATAGTATGCTCATCCTCACTAACTAGAAAATTTCTGACGATGGTGAAATAATGATCGGAGGATATAAATAAATTCATTGAGATATGAAGAGTTCAAAAATATAAGTTTCGTGTCTTGAAAGTGATCAAAAACATCCAAATCTATAAGATTCCGTAACGGCTCAGGTAAAATGATTATTTCTCGTTCAGTCCTCAAAGAGTAGTGTTTGGAACTCAAACTGTCTAATCCAAGATTTTTTGATATATGATTTAAAAAATGAAACCATAAAATATGAGAAATGGGAGGAGTAGCCTGACATCCCATTTTTCTTCTTAATGTTTCTACAAATCCAATTAGATTTTGGGAAAATTGATATCACTAGAGTAATGAAGAAATGAAAAACTAGTTGCGGTTTTGTAAATAAATAGTAGCAGCGAAAACTTACTTATTGGAGCAAAAATTTTGTGTTTTCAATGCAATGGATAGTTCAGTTACTAGAATCCGGAGCATAATTCACAATACGAACACTTTTTAATTCTCAGGAATGCAATGAGAGAAGAAGAATTCAAAGAATAATTTCAAAGAGCATTAAATCTGGAAGTTACGTTATATAACTTCTAATGGAAAAGTTATTTTTAGAAAATAAGTTCATCCTTTTATAGTTATATAAGTTTGCACTTTGGGCTAGGTCAAGTCCACCTAAGCGACTTATACCTATAAAGTCCAATAAATTTGAATTTTGTAATGGTAAAATATCGTTTGGACAGTGGATAAACCTTAATTATCTATTTGATTTCAAGTTCAATAAAATTCAATTTTAATTTTTTTATTAATTTTATTAACATTAATTAAAATATTAATTTATTTATTACTTGAAATATTAATAAAACTAATTTGAATTTATTATTAATTTGTTTTATTATTTTATTTATTATTATATTATGTTATATTAATATTTATACTATTATTAAAATTATTATTGAGAAATTAGAATTGAGTGGATCAATGAATAATAGTTTTCATATTAACCGGTCAACCACACTATATACTATACAAAACTGAATATTTAATATTAATCGTACAATATTTGAGCAGTTATAACATAATTATACATAGATTATATATCAGTTATACGTATGCTATATATAAGCTATGTGTTCGTTTATATATTAATTATATATATATAGTAGGCTCATCCTCACTGACCAGAAAATTTCTGACGATGGTGAAATAATGATCAGAGGATACAAATAAATTTCTTGAGATATGAAGAGTTCAAAAATATAAGTTTCATGTCTTGAAAGTGATTAGAAACATCCAAATATATAAGATTTCGTAATGGCTCAAGTAAAATAATTATTCCTCGTTCAGTTCTCAAAGAGTAGTGTCTGGAACTCAAACTGTCTAACCTAAGATTTTTTGATATTAGATTTAAAAAATGAAACCATAAAATATGAGAAATGGGAAGAGGAGCCTAACACCCAATTTTTCTTCTTAATGTTTCTACAAATCCAATTAGATTTTAGAAAAATTGATATCTCTAGAGTAATGAAGAGATGAAAAACTAGTTGCGGTTCTATAAATAAATAGTAGCAGCGGAAACTTACTTGTTGGAGTAAAATTTTTTTATTTTCAATGCAATAGGTAGTTCAGTTACTAGAATCCGAAACATAATTCACAATACGAACATCTCTTGATTCTCAGGGATGCAATTGGAGAAGGAGAATTCAAAAAATAATTTCAGAGAGTATTGAATCTGGAAGTTACCTTATGTAACTTCTAATGGAAAAGTTATTTTTGGAAAATAACTTTATCCTTTTATAGTTATATAAGTTTATGTTTTGGACTAGTCAAGCCCACCTAGGCGGCCTATATCTATAAAATCCAACATGTTCGAATTTTGTAATGGTAAAATATGGTTTGGATTATGGATAGTGTTGGTAGGAGTGTAGAAGCAGAAAAAGATAGAAAGTCAAAGAAATAAAGATATTGTCCCTATCTTTGGGTGTAATGAAAGTTGGCCTTATTTAGGGAATTAAATTTTGAAAAGTATTTGTTTGAGTTTTTTTCTTGAGGGGTGTCCATTATGGACCGATGGATTGGGCAACTAATAGAAACTAAAAAGGCCATTGAAAGAAAGAGCTGTCCAAGAATCCATATTTAGCCGTCATGCCCCAGTTATGGGTTTCAAACTAAACTTAAGCAAAGTTTTAGTTATGTTGGAAAGACCTATAAACTTTAGTTTGTTGGAGTTGAAACCTGCGAGATCTCAAATTTCAATCGGCTTAACCTCTTATAGCTTTTTTCTTTTCAAAAAAAAAAAAAAAGTAATAAGCAAGAAAAGGAATAATTACTTAAATCAAGAATTAATGCTTCTAATTTTGTGATTTTTTACATTTTTAATCTCATAATTCTCTATATATGGATAGATGTAAAATATTTTAATGCAGTTTGATGATAATTTGGATAGGCAGATACTGCAGTTGTGGGAATGGTGTTTGTTGGGTCTCCAATTTATTTTTGTGGTGACTTTGTCTTAACAGAAGTAGACCTTAATTTTCATGTCCCCCTTCCAATTTCCACAAATTTTGCAACTATCATATATACTCCTCATGTGGTGAATATATACAATTAATAAGAGTTTCCAGGTACATATATTAAAATTAAGTTGTATTTAATGATCTGAACCTGTATATATATATATATATATATAAAGGACTGAAATTTATATACACTATTAGTTGGGCTGTAAGCGTGGGGTGGAGGTCTATCACCAAAGGCAATGTGTTATTAATCTTTATTCTGTAAAAGGTGAGAAAAAGCTTCCAAAGGTAGCAAGCTTTTGCATATTTTTCTGATGGACGGCCCCTTTTTATTGTGAGAAACTTTTATTAATTACTTGTTTGAATTCTACTTTTGTTTTCTTCCCTTTATTCTCTTTTGTTTTCTTTTATATTCATTTTTGTTATGTGAACTTAATTGTACGTCTACCTCCTTCTGATGATGTCTTTCCAAAATGCGTTTTCCTTGCCTCCTTTTCAGTTTTTCCCCACAAAAAAACGGCGTCGTCTCCAGGAATACTGTTTTTCTTTTTTAATTATTATTATTATTTGAACCCTTCATTTCCTTATAAATATAAATAAAATCAAATTTGGAGGGAAAAGCTGCTGCAATTATTAATATGGCCACTAATGATTATAAATCAAGAATTGTATAATAAAGTTGAGAAGGGAATGAGGCAAAACCTCGGCCGAACCCCGTAATTTCAGAACATTTTGTCTGTAATCATTTTTAAGCTTTAATTTCGTAGACAATTAAGTTTAATAGGCCGTTTGGAATTAAATTTTGGAAATGCATTTTTCAAAAAAAAAAAAAAAAAGTATTTTTAATCTTTTTAAATTTTGAAAATTATTTTTGGTATAAGAGTAAATAAATATTTTTTTAAAAAATATATTTGAAAAAAATAATTTATAAAAAATTAAAATAATCAATCAATTAAATTCAAAAAATTCAAAATTTATTTTTACGATAGTCAACAATCCTCTCTTTCTCGTTATTTTGGCCCACAACCTCAAAATATATAAGGATGTATCTCTTCACAATTCTTTGAAATTTATAAGAAAAACCCATTCTTAATATTTTTTTCCCTCAGAACTATCAAAATTATTTATTTAACTTTTCAATTGAATTTCTGTTTTATTAATTTTTTTAAAAATTTTAAAAAGCGTTAATGAGTATTGAGTAGTGTTATATGTGTGTGAAGTTAAAATTTAAAGAACTCAATAAAATAAAAATGAAAAAGTTGAGGAGTAAAGAAAAGAAGAAGAAGAAGAACATTCAGCAACTGAAATAAATAATTTCTTTATATATATATTTTAAGTTTTCACAAAATTTAAACAATAATATATAAATAAATACCAAATAATTAAATGTATGATCTATGAGAGAGAATCTTCAACTTTTTATCTTCTAAATAACACAATTGATTTTCCACCGCTCTTTCCGGAATAAATATATATGCCATCTTTCGGTAATTAAATATATATTTTCTATTATACATTTCCAACAAATAAAATGTATATTTTTTTAAGTGTTAATTTTTATTATAAAAACTAACAATACTTTGTAAATGAATTTTATATTGAAAGTGCATGGTAAGAAATGTATAAAAAAAGTATTGTTTTCGGTAATTAAAAAAAAAAAGAAACTAATGATGCCAATTTAAAATTTAAATTCATTGCCCCCACTAATTATCTTCCTCTCTTTGCATGTATGATTTATGATATGGCTTTGCTCTCACAAGATATATAGATAGAAGAAACCCAATATAATAAATTAAAATTTTCGCTATGCATATATTATTTTCTTTGTAGGTTTGTTCTTTACGCTATTTCTCTCCAAGCAAATATGAAATCTCAACTATTTGCTCTACCTGTGGCCACTCATACTCTTGCAATAATATACAAGAGAATTTCTGCAAGAAATACAAGATGTGTTTTTCTTTTTCTTTAACGTACAAGAAGGAATTTCTGAAAAAGAAACTCGATAAGCATTAAATTTTAATACGTAAGCAATCTGATCAACCCCTTTTAAGAAGTCCTTCACTTAACATTCAATTTATGAATGAATATATAGATTAATTTTAAATTTAAATAAGAATTTTTCTTGAAATTTTTATTTCTGCCAATAATATTAATATGTATCAAAGCAATTCAGGATTTCGGGATTTTTTTTTTTTATAAAAAAAACAACAAAAAGAATCTAATCTTTTTATAGCTTTTTTTTTATATATATATATAATAACCACTAAATAATCTCTACATTTCTAAATTAAAGGTAAAAGGAATTAACAGCATCAAAACTTTTATATATATATTAAATTGATATCAAATTTTTTTTTTTATTATATTGATATTAAAACTTTAGAATTAACTTCAAATTATAATATTAAAAACTTTTCCAATACTGAATTTACTTATATTGACGTCGAATTTGTTAACGTAACCACCATATTTACATATTAGAAAAATTGTGAGTATTATAATTTAAAATAATTTTAAAATTTTAGTACAAATTTAATACAAAATAAAGTTTTAATATCGCAAAATACAAAAGTTTTGGGGGAAAAAAAAACATTTTACCCTAAATGAAACCTTTCTTTCACGTTTTACCCATTATTTTATGTACACAGATAGAGTCATATAAAAGTATGTAAGAAAATGAAAAAGAATTATATACCAACTAACTCTTACACGTGCGGTTAGAACTCCGTCAACGACAAGTTCATGTGACATTCTGATGATGGTGACCGTAGTGGCGACGGAGGAAGTGACGCCGGTGCTCTCAGTTTCTGGTAGTACTCCCGTATGTCGAACCCGCCTGCTCCCGTTAGATTTGCGTCGTCTCTGCTGGGAATGAACGGTGGCCGTAAAACTTCCGTTAGTAGGTCCCACCTTAGACCCTTGAAGAACTCATGCTCCTTGATCTCGCATGCACCTCGTTGATACCCCAGCCTCTTTGTTGGATCCTTCTCTACCAACCGTTCGATCAAGTCCATCAACTCGTTTCGTTTCCCTATAAACTCCGGCTTCTTTGATAAAATGTTATGAAACGTTTCTTTTCTGTTCTTCCCCTTAAAGGGTGTCGTTCCATACAACATCTCGTAAGTTAGTACCCCCAAAGCCCACCAATCGACGGAGAATTCATGGCCATCTCCCCGAACAACTTCCGGCGATACGTATTCCTCGGTACCCACAAAAGAATTGGATCGCTCTCCATTGCTGAAGCTGAGTTTCCGCCGGCTCACAGGGCTAACTCGAGCTGATTTGGCCTTTTTTAAGCCTGTTTTATCGTTACTGGCAGGAAGGAGAGGGAGCCAACGAGTTAAATTTCTTCGGTGGAATCGGCGATGATGCCTTTTTTGTAACTCAAGAGGCTGAGCTTTAGTGATTTGATCAAAATGGTGATGGCGATAATCAGCAGAAGACAATATGGTTTTAACGGTTCTTTTTGTTAAGGTACGAGAAAGGTCGAAGTCCGTGAGAGTCACGTGACCAGATTGTTGTACGAGAATGTTTTCAGGCTTCAGGTCCCGGTAAACGATCCCCATCTCGTGAAGATGTTCAATAGCGCACAGTGTCTCCGCTAAATAAAAGCGAACAACCTCCGGCGAAAAAACGCGGTCGTTTTGGAGGTAACGAAGCACATTGAGATCGCCACCGGAGCAGAACGGAACTGCCCAAGCAAGGAATTCAGGAGTCTCCAAGGAAGATATGAGATAAGGGAGAAACGGGTGGGTATTCCGGCCAGAAAGTTTCATCATGACCTGGATCTCCCAGCGCGCGCGGCGTTCGGCCTCGAATTTCGTGTAGAGAGTGGATTTCTCAACGACTTTAAGTGCGAAGGGGCTGGTAGCAGAAGGGTCGGCTACCCTATCATGAACAAGAAACACTGTCCCCATAGCTCCTTTGCCTAGGACTTTGATGGCTCTAATGTTGTCGAAGCTTAAATCAGAGGATGATGAGTGTTGACGTTGTTCTCGTGGGAGTGGCAGTGGCGGAGGTGGTGCTCCCATTTTCAGACCAAAGTCACAAAACAGAAAAGAGAGAGAGTGGGGTTTGGAAGAGAAGGAAAAGAGAGGGATAGCATTCAGTGTTGTATTTTGGCATTTATAGCATATGAAGTAATGAAACTATAAATCTCCAAACCTGTTCTTTCGGTTTCGGCTTTTGTTGGTTTTGTTTTGTTCGGTTTTGATGGGTGACATCATGGGTCATATAAAAAGATACACTATTTTTTATACAATATATATATATATATATATATATATATATATATACTATTTTGTCTTTAAGTGTACTGAATATTTACCCTTTTCAGTTTCAAATTTTATTTATTTATGCACTAATTTTAATAATAAAATATACTATAAAATTGATTTTTATTTGGTAAATACTTCATATTATCAACAATTTTATTTTTATAATTTATGATAGGTCAAGTTAATTATCTAAATTTAATTTTTCTTATCTAATATTTCTTTTTTTTGTTTTATAAAAAACAAATAAATAAAGAGAAATGTTTAAAAATGTCAAAAAGCTCCTAAGTATTACAAAAATATTTATACTCAAAAAATTATTCTAAAATATACTAAAAAAAAATGCATATTTGTTATATTTTCAATACTATCGGGACATCTTAAATAATATTGAAAATACTTTAAATGTCCAGAATTTCACAAAAAAAAAAAAAAAAAAAAAGAACACGCGTGGATGGAACGATTGGGACGGATTCAATAACAGGATCAATATCATTATTATTGTTGCTATATAAGAAAGTAGAGATGACAGAGTCGAAATTCCATTGATGACTCTCAAGAAAGAAGAGGGCTTCTTGTTTGGAAGAAGAGGTATGGAATCAGTAAAAGGATCAATATCATTATTATTGTTGCTACCTAAGAAAATGGAGACAGCATAGTCGAGATTCCATTGATGACTCTCGAGGAAGAAGAGGGCTTCTTGTATGGATGAAAAGGTCATATCACAGAAATTATTGATTAGGGCAGCGTTGTTAGCAGCCTCCGTTGGATTGTCCACTGAAACTTTAT
Source organism: Balakata baccata (assembly GCA_949630135.1). Classification (NCBI taxonomy): domain Eukaryota; kingdom Viridiplantae; phylum Streptophyta; class Magnoliopsida; order Malpighiales; family Euphorbiaceae; genus Balakata; species Balakata baccata. Next base: position 10,034 of record CATIWF010069351.1, read on the forward strand.
ATACCCAAATCTTCTGCCTTTCTTCGCGATTCAGGTTCAGGGATTCATCGACTCCCTTTCTCCGATTGTATATATTTGTTTACGAAGAAAAAAAAAAGGTGAAATTGAAAAATGGATTTGATAAAAATAAAAAGAAAAAAAAAACTAAGTATAGGTAAAGGGGTTAATAATGTAAATTTCTCATAAGAAAAAATGTTATTTGGGCCCCTGGCCCCTTCACTCCTTTACTACGTTAGTGATTTTTATATTTTTCTTGTTTTATGAACTTTAAAATATTTTGAATTCATGCAAATTTCGTGTGACTTTGTTTTTTTATATTACTAATCGTTCAAGAAATTGCTTTTTCTAATTTTAGTTCGGAAACAGATTTATTATATTTCTTTTGTTTTTATTATGGATTAATTGTATGCTGGTGTTATTTCAATTAAGGGTATATACAGACTCTGGATTTTTCCTAATTGAACTGAAGAACTGAGAAAAAATATTCAAAACCGAATTGTACCATTGACATTTTTTATTAGAACCGAATAAACTGAAATAATCAATTCATATTGATGATTTATATAATTATATACTATTCAAATATTGATAGTTTATTAAAAATATTTTTATGTGATGATTGTGTATTTATTATAATACTATTAAGTATCAAATTAGACGAAAATGTTTAGATTTCAGATACTTTTTGTTTAGTTTAACCCGAATATTGAATTGTTTTGTACTATATTATTTAGTACCAAAAGAACTAAAAAATTATATGAATTGTCCTGAATTTTCAAAACAATACAATACATAAATTTTTTATTTTCAATAAAATACAATACGTGAATTTCAAAATCTCTAACTTTCCAATACAATACTAGAGATTTTCTTATCTCCGAATTAGACCGAAATGTGGACACCTCTAATTTCAATTGCTTTTTATTTGAAATATTTATGAGAGAAGACTTTTTTTTTTTTTTGGTGGAGACTAGTAAATTTTTTGGATAATCGACTTGGTACGATGGACTATCCAGGACACCATAACATATTCTCTTTTCGAGTGATTCGCACCCGGTATAATTTACACCGGATGTTTTAAAATCATTGGATTATAAACTTTTAATCTCATCCGTTGATAATGAATAGTTGAAATTAAAAGTTTATGATCCAATGGTTTTAAAGTATCAAGTGTAATTTACACCCGGTGCACCACTGAAGTCCTCTCTCTTTTAATATGGAAAAGGTATAGATAGGTACATGAGAACCTAAGAGAAGCTACATAGATGTAGCTAATACTAATTCTTTGTTGCCAGTACTATCAATTGTAGCAATAGATAAAAGGGGTTATATTTCCATTAAGATTAATGAAAATCTGTATCTGAATGCCAGCATGCATTGATTGGCCGAATTGTGTTGTTGAAAGGGGAATTTCCATGGAAGATAGAAAACTTAAAGCAAAAGCTATCGATAGTTTGGGGGCTGCCAACCTCATGGCACCTAATTTCGTTGGGAAGGGGATATTATCATTTATTATTTGCAACAACGCAAGACAAATCCATGGTTTGGGGGTGTGGTTCTTTAGCGTTAAAGCTAGGAATTCTGAGGCTCCAACATTGGACTCCGAATTTTGACCCTTATGAACAAAAATTAACAAACACACAACTATGGGTTAGATTCTACAAACTTCCATAGGAGTACTATCATAAGCATATCTTGTCTGACATCGCTAAGGGTGTTGGAATTCCTCTACGGATTGATAATGTAACTGCACAAGGGGCGTTTGGCCATTACGCGCAGGTTTTGGTCGATGTTGATCTTTCACATAAACTACAGGATTCTTTGTTGATTGAGAGGACGGAAAAAGTTTCTTCATCGAGGTAATGTATGAAAATTTACCAGCGTCTTGTCGACGAAACAACAAAGAAATAGGGGAGGAACAAAGGCAGCAATGGAGCCAAAATAGAAGGCTAAGCCAAGGCAACAATGGCATCCATAAACAAATTCAGATGTTTCAGTGTCCAATGCTTTTAAAACTCTTCGTATGGATTTGGGACTGATATTAGCTACAGAAGTGGCACCTCTATATGTAAGAGAGATGAACAATAATAATGATGATCATATCGAAAGCCATGCATAGGATGTTAATGTTGGTTTACAGATGGAGGATAGAACCAATGATGCTTCGGCAAACCCTAATGACACTACAATCAGTGATAAAGAAGTCACAAACAATGTTCAACAAGATGATAATATAATGAAAGCACAAACTAAAGATGTGAATGGCAGCGAGGTGGCATAAGTTGATTTGATACATAATGACAATGCAAGTAATGCTCAAGGCTTAGCACAACAAGAAGAAGAACCAGCTGGTGTTCAAGAACAAGATGAGCAATTGGCCGACGCTACCCCATCAAAAAAAGTGTCCTAGGCTGACCAAGCTGAGGCAGATAAAGGTGAGTGGCAAATAGTGACACGGAAAAAACAAACACCTAGGCAGTGGAAGAACAAGGTTACTCTCTCTAAAGGGTAACTAGGCAACCTGAACGAATGAATTTATAAAGATCTTATTCTAGAATTGTCGTGGGTTTGGTAACACCGGAACTCAACGACTTTTTAATAATTATTATTGACTTGGTATGTTTGGCAGAGCCTATGAATGACTACAATTCCATTCCTTGTCATTATTGGACATCATTGGGTCTTACTTTAGTAGCTAAAAATTTGTGTGCCCTCCCTTCTATTTGGATGTTTGCTTATATCTCTGTATCTGACTATACATGGCTCCAGGTCCACGATCAGTATGTATCTTTGGTTTATGATTTTTCTAACAAAAAACATTGCATTAGTTTTGTTTATGGCAGTGTTTGGTCTAATAAAAGGAAGGAATTATGAGAGAGCCTTAAAAATTTGAAAGGAGCTATTCAAACCTCATGAATTGTTGTTGGTGATTTTAATTCAGTCTTAGGTGCTTATAAAAAATTTGGAAGAATTCCAGCAGGCCAACCTTGTCGTGATTTTAAAAATTTTATAGAGTCTTATGATTTCATGAATATTCCTTCAAGGGGATCGATCCATACTTGGAGTAATGGAAGAGGAGAAGCAGCAAGAGTGGAGAGTGTCATTGATGGGGTAATGGCTCCGAGTGAATTTTTTAATTCTTGGCAAGCAATCAGTTGTACAAGGCTAGCACGCCACTTCTCTGATCATACACCCTTACTCATTAACTGTATGAATCAGTCAAGCTAAAAATAAATTGGGTAAAAATAAATATGGACGAGTCTTCGTATGCTACCTTGGGAGTCTCAAGTGCTGGAGGTATTTTTCGTAACACGGGAGGATTTTTTCTTGGCACTTTTGCGCTTCCATTAGGAGTCAGCCATGCTTTCGTTGTTGAACTCAAAGCAATTATTTATACAGTAATCAAGGCATGAGAGAGGAAATGGTATAACATTTGGTTGGAGTATGATTCCATGTTTGTGGTTAACATTTTTAAAACTAAAAAAATAGAGGTTCCATAGAGCTTAAGTGAGCAATGGTCTTATTGTTGTGTGCTAATGGAAGGCGTGATAGTTATGTGTTCTCACATCTAGCAATATGCTAGCAGACAAACTAGTGAAATTTGGAGCAATGGCACAAACAAATATCAGATGGCCTCAATATCCAGATTTTTGTTCAAAATTGCTTTATGATGGCATTAGAGGCTGTGAAAGTTATAGATTTTTTTAGTCCTTTTGGATATAAACTTTGATGTATTTTTCATTTTATTATTAATAAAGTTTGAGCTAAGGAAGCATGAGGCAAACACTAAGATTGTATCAACTTAATTGAAATGATCGAATGCATTTCTAATTATTGATCTTAGTTTTAAACAAAAAAATTTTATTTCTGGTGGCTGTCTTGCTTAACTTTGAGGGCATTTCTTTATAATGTTTTATTTTTTTTTAAAAAAAAGTTTTATAATGTAATTAGTGACGGTGTTTGAGTGACATAAATTCCATTCTTTAATTAGAAACTACTGCTTCTCATCCCAGAATTCTATTGGGATGAGTCATGTATTAAAAGCAATTAGCTACAACTAACACTCAACCATCATCTAAAAAAAAAATATTTATATCCATTTTTATATAAGATTTCTAAATTAAAAATTACTTAAATTATATAGAATATTGTTGTTGATTTGATCCATAGGTGAAATATATGAACCACAAAGAATAAAGCGCTAAAGGATCGATATTCTCGATCCAAAAAAGAAAAAAGGATCAATATTCTATAGGGATTAAGTAACAAATACCCATATAAGCATAAACCAACCAAATAGGCCAACTTGAAAGGAATAATTAATAAACCATTATTACAAATTAACAATTTAACCTATAATCATAGATAGGACTAGAAATTACTTAGTGGTAGCCATATGGTCTTAAGTGTAATGAGTTGTTAATGTTAAAGTAGAGATCTTTATCTATAAGAAAAAAAAAAAAAACAAAAACAAAAAAGAAACACACGTGTATAATAACTCATTAAGAAAGTATGCAAATTAATGCAATAATGCATAGAGCCAAACAAAAGAGAAATTAAAAGAAGATTAATTATAGGATTAGCACATGGGAAGGAGCTAGCTCCATAATCTAAGGCCAGAAAGAATGCGATCGTACCTTGATCTTAATTAGAATGAATTCAGGGTTTCCTTGTTGGAATGCTGTCGTTTCATTAATTCTTCTTTTTCCTTTTTTTTTAACCAAAAAATAATAATAATAATAATAATAATTAGGTACGTACTACATATATACTAATTTATTAATTCCCTCTAAATTTATATATATTTAAATTAAGTTAGATTAGTTGGTTGTTAACTTAATCTGGTTCTTTATATAAAAAAATAAGTTTTAAGTATTTAAACAATTAATCATGTGGAATGCATTCTCTGAGATTAATATATATTGACTTTTGTATAAGCCAACAACAAAATGATTTGCTTATTGTATGTGCAGAAATTTAGGAAAGTATATATATATATACCTCCTCTGTGTTGATTATTTATATATAATTAATTAAATTACACTTATGGTTCATCAGTTCTATATACAGTATAGCTTATTATAATTGATTGATGAATTGTTATGAATATAAGACTAATATTAATGTAAAAATGGTTTTGAATTCGAATATTCAGCATTTATATTAAAAAAAAAAATCGTTTGATTTATGTATTTGAAGACATGATCAGATTTAAGAAATATTAATTTTGGTATGAAAACCTTTGGGCATGATTATTTGATTTGAAATATAAGGCAGCGACCTTCTGGCACGTGAATTGGCAGACACAATCATAATCACTTTTAGAAAAACAAGATTATATTAGCTGATCTGCAACTCTACTACTACCTCATATATATAATCACTATAAACTGGAAATGAGTATTAATTATATATATATATATTAATGTTTTAGATATCATTATTAACTAACGCATCAATTAATTAACTATATGGTGATGATATGGTTTCATGTTGTTAGGTATTGCTGTTAGATCCAACCCTTCATAACATTATACCTAAAACTATAATATTTCTATGCTTGAACTCAACGATGTCGTTTGTCATTAATTTCTTGGACTTACTTGCATACGGCTTTGATTCTCTCATAAACAAGTTGGTCACCCAAATCTTTCTTCTTCATTACTTGATCAGGTTTAGATGCTCTCCAATTTTTAATTTGGAGGAGGATACCATATCAATTTATTTATAAATATAACTGTTTAAAATTTTTCTTTTAATTAGCAAAATCCTAAAAATTTAAAATGATTTTAATCCATCAGGCGAATTCAATTTATAAATAAAAAATTTGAAAAAACAAATTGATACTTCATCTGATTTTAATTTGTCGGTTGATTTTTTTATATATAAGAAAGTTTTTGTTTTGAGGGAAAAGAAAAGTTAAAAGGAAAAATGAGGTGATTTCCGTTGATGGTGTTGAAAAGGGTCCGCCAAATGGGTTGATTTCAGAGAAGGACACGAGATTACACCATCACATGTTGCCTTTTAACGTTGATTGTTACATTTCACGGCCATGATTTCAATGCGCGTGTCTGTGTACATATATATATATATAAATATAATTATTAATAAATTCCAAATATATTTTTTAATATATTATAAAATATCTCATATTTATTTCTATTAACTAAAAAGTGTAGTTGTTAATTTTAAATAAAATATTCTATTAATTAACTAAAAAATTACTAAAACATCCTTATTTATATTTTGATAAACTTGACGTTTTGTTAAATTAAAAAATACATTAAAAAATGAATGAAAAATTTAATATTTTAGTGTTAAGTTGGTAATATTAAAATTTTTTTGTATTTTTTATAACAAAAAAAAAAAGATAAATTTTACATTGTGTTTATTGATAATAGTAAAAATAAATGGGATGAATAAATAATATATTAAATCAAATCTAAAGAATTTCATAATATATTTTCAAAATAGAAAAAACCAACTAGCATATTCAATTAAAAAATTTAGAGATGTACTAATAATTTACCCAATAAATATTTATAGAGCAATACTGGGTCCATTTTGTGATATGTCAAAATACACCCATACATTCGATCAGATTTTTTTCCCAACATATATATATGAAAAACGATTCCTATTTCCTAATGAAACAATAAAATAGAAAATTTTTAATATCCATTGATTAAAGAAGAGTTTTTTTTTTTTTTTTAGGCTTTGAAATCTTAACTTTTGCTATCAGTGAACCCTGAAAATTATTATTTTTTAAATATATATATAAAGGGAAAATTCATGCAAATTGAAGGTAGAGAAGAAAAAAAGTAGAAGGAAGGAGATTAAGGATTTTGTATTTTAGCCTAATATTTCAAAGCATGGGTAGTTGTAGGTAGGATTATTTTTCATCCATCCATTAAATATAGAAAAAATTACTATTTATCTCATGCAATTTGACATAATATACTGATACTCTTGGAATTTAAAAATATATAATTTATTTTCTATAATTTGACATAATAAACTAACACTGTATAAAATTTGAAAATTATACTATTTACCTCCTGAAGTTTTAATATACTGCACTAGAACTTCTGTAAATTTAATTTACTAAACTAATATCCTCTTAACAAAAGAGAATATTTTATTTTACTAGTGTATTATATTCTTTTTTAAATTTCAGAAAGTACTAGTATATCATATTAAATTACAGAAAATAAATTGTATATTTTTTAAAATTTAGAAATATATTAATGTTATATCATATTAGCAGGGAGTAAATAATAATTTTTTCTAAATTATATATTTTTCCCATATGGCGAGGTTCCAAATAGAACCTGAAACCAAATATATCATATCATTGGTGTACTTGGTTCACGTGTATTCTTAATATTTCCAATCATGATATAACATATATATTCTAAAAGTAAAATTATTCATTTAAGCCTAATTCATGAACTCGTTATAAATTAAACTAATATAAAATTATTATATAATATAAAATTAAAAGTTACAACCCTTGGTATATCTTATTTTTACATTTTTTTTAATTATCAACTGGTTTCTAAAAAATTATGGCCCTGTATTAATTCAGTTCGAGCTCATTATTAACTTATTATAGGTAGAACTCTTTTAGCACAAATTTTCTCATGTACAAAGTTCGAACTTGAAACTTCATTTAGAGGAAAGAAGTGTCAAATGACCTCAATATGTATTGATTATTCTTATGCCCTTTAATTATATAAGAACTGCAAGATAAAAGTCAGAACATCACAGTAGTTTATAAGGTACTTCGTTATTAATTTGAATTATCATTAAATGGGGCAATTATTAGTTGTTCAGACAATCAAATTAAGTTAATAGATGTCTAAGAGTTTCTAGAGGTAATAAACAGAATCACTAATTATATAGCTTATAGTATATTCCTTCAAATGCTCAATTATATATGGGATATATTAAATTAAGAGAAAATTATAATTTTATTGGTCGTTAGATTAATTATAAGGGACCCAAATCGTCATGTGATGTTGTAGGCTATGTAATGGACAACATAACAATAGCCGTGTCATTGAAACATAGCTTTTTTTAGAATACATGTATTTTCAGACAATTAATTAGAACTATAGACTAAAATTAATTATATTCGTATTAAGTAGAACCTAAACAGCCGTAAAATATTCACTCATGAATTTTAAGATAGTTATATATTTAGAATTTGAAATTGAAATTTCTAATTAAGTTAGAAAAGACCCGCATTATTTCATTCGCATCATAGTATATGGAAACAAAGCTTTATTAAGGTTAATTGATGTTAAGTTGGTAATCTAATTAAGTAGCTATAGGTAGGTAGGGTAAGAATTGGAGAGCGAGAGAGAGAGAGGAGAATGATGGGTTTTAGAATTTGGCATCTCTTACCAAAATACAAGTAAAATTCTTTGGAAAAGGATCCACATAACCTACACAACCCCATCCTTTCCAGCTTTTGGTTACACAAAATCTTTACCACTGTTTTCTTTTATGCTATCTGTTTCGGCCTTAATTTGTTGGAAACATTATTACCCCACCAACAAAATTTTAAACAAACATATATATATAAATGAAAAATATTTTCCTTTCTTAACACTTTCAAATACTCTCTTTAGATCTTATTCTCTCTTCCCACCAACCGATTAAAAGGTAAATAAATTATAAAATAATAAAAAATAGAGAGTATTTAAGCTTCCACCTAAGCTGAAAGTTGATTGAAAAACAAAAATATCAAAAAGGAAAAAGGAAAACTAGTAATTATATTCCTCCACCCATGTCAAAGTTAGGAACATATGTACTTTAAAGAAAAAGGTTCATATACTTTGATAATGGCCTTGTCGGCCATTATTCCCATCAGGAAATGAGAAAAAAAAAATTGCTGGTTAATTTATAATTGTTGAAGAAAAATATTCCACAAAATAGAGAGAGATACAAAAAAAAAATTTACAATAATAGTGAAGTTAATATAAAATTGATATAAATCATTTTAAACTAATAATAAATTCACAGTTAATTGATTAGTTTAATCTTGCGCTAAATAATATTGGTTAAGCAAATAAAGTATAGGCACTTGATTTGATTAATTTCAAGGCTGATTATGATCAAAGATTATAGAGTGCTTATAAAGGCTCTTTACTATTAATATATAATTCTCTTAATTTGATGGCGAAGTCAACCTACTTCCAAGTCAATTTAAGGTTTAAATAAGTACAACTAATACATTTTATTTATTTAGAGATTAAAATTGAAAATTACCATATGAAATTTATTTAATTAAGTATATATATAATTAATTTCATATTTATTTATGTAGTAATAATCAATATTTAATTATATATAACAGACTGACAATTATATATTGATATCCTTAAATAGATATATGAATTTAAATTTTAGTAATTGTATATTTAAAATTATCATTTTATTTGAAAGACAGATATATAAGGGAAATATTTCAAATAACTTAATTAATCGTGAATGCAATTATAAAGCTTCATTAATCTAGACATCATAACTAATCAATCAACATATATATATACAGCTCAAAGTACACAAAAAAATCATTTTTTTATCTAATAATTAAAAATATTACTAATTACCAAAGTATTACGGTAATAATCATTTTATTGTCAAGTGATTAGGTAGTATGGCATCAAGATAAGTGGTGGAACCCAAAAGGAATTAAGCATAACACAATACAAATGATTATTATATATATATATATATATATGAGAACAAAATAATTATTGTATAATAACTTGTTTGGATTATTTGGAAAATCCTTCAATAATGGTTTTAAAGTGGACGTCAACATTACTTGTTATCGTGCTCTCTCTCTCTCTCTCTATTTAATCTATTTAATTTTTATTTTGCATTCGTATTTGATACAGTTAGTAAATAGGTTGTATTCGTGTTATCACTAAAACATATCGATTCAAACACGGTCCCACTAAAAGACTTTTTTTTTTTTTTTTTGAAAATAAAGTAATTTGTTTCTGTTGTATTTGAGTATCACTAATTATAATCAATGATTTTCCTTTGGATTGTTTTAATTTTATTATTATTGCATTCTTTTCCAGCCACTTGAGATGGTTGTGAATAGTGATCCATGTGGATGCGGTTGATTCATCATATTTCTGTTTTTATTTTTATTCCTATTTTTAAATTTTGGGTTCCTTTTCATAGGTAAACATTCTGCAATATATCTGATATCCACTCCCTGAAAATTGCTTCTGCAAATTCATAATGGAAGACAGCAAAACTTTGTACCACAACCTCAAATTCACATTCGGAGTTTTGCTTTTTCTTTTTTCTTTTTTCTACTAAATCCCGAATCCGAAATTGTTTGTAATTATGGGGCCAAACCCCTTATGCCCATAGAGCATATGCTTTGGACTTCATTCTTTTCTTTTTTATTCCTTTTGTTTTCAATTTTCTTTTATTTCTTTTTTTAGAATATTTAATTATTGAAAATGATTATTATAGACATTGATAACATGAAGGAAGTCAAGTATATTATCATTGCAAAACCATTGCACTCAGATTTGCAATTGTTACGAGAATAATGGCTTCACATTTGTATAATATGTATAGATTTTGTTATGATGATATTTAGTTTTGGAAAATACTCACTGAGCAATTATTTTTGAAGATTCAATTTTTTTTTTCCAACTAATGAAAGTCGAATCTAAAGAGAGGGACTCTTAACAAAGTTTCTTGATAATGTTGGTTACAGACGATGATGGTGATGATGATGATGTTGTGTTCCCACTTGGGTTGGACTTTAATCTCCTTATGCTTAAATGGAAAAGCCCATCCATTATTTGGATAAATAAAAAAAAATCTAAATGCTGCAAATTTGAGGCCCAAAATCACATCCGCTAACATAATGTGGTCCATATTGAAATATGATCAGAAGTCCATAATATAATTTACCACTCTTAAGGATCAAGTCAATTATAATATATATATATATATATATATATATGCAAAGAAAACATTTATTCTTGTCTTATAAATATAATTTTGAAATAATAGTAAGTTATGAATCTAACCTATTTGGGAATTATGTTTATATTTATGGTTTGGAATAAGAGAAGGAAAGTTTTTCTTGTATTTATGCATGAAATTAGAATTGATCTCACAGTAATTCAACTCCTATATAAGGATGAAGTCATCTTCAAAAAATAACAATTAAAAAAAAAGGTGAAGTCAATTATAATTATTTTCTTTTAACCTCTTGATGAAATTGGAAGTAAAATTACTTTGCTGGTCAGTGTATAAATTTTTTTTTTTTTTTGAGTATGGAAAAGAAAGAGGATAAAATTCGAACTTAAATTATTTTTAAAATTTTCAATCAGGTGATTCTCAATCGGATGTGTAAATGAAGATCACTTGTTTTAAAATATCTTGGAATCATAATCAAGATCCGAACGTTGAAATATTATGGCAAAAATCCCATTGAATCAATCAATGTTGAAAGTCAACTTAATCCTTCATTCACTGATAAATAATTAAATAAATAAAAATTATAAATTTTAGTTTATTTGATTACTTAATTAATGCATATATTCAATTGCATAAAACTAAATAATGCCACGCACATGCCTCACAAAACGTCTCATTAATTAATTAATAGTAAGAGATTTCATCTTTTATCACCATCGAAACTCAAAACCTTCCCCCTTGCATTCCTCAGATCTTCGAGGTTGGAACACTCGATGTAATTTGTAAATGTATATCTGTTATAATTATCCATTCAATATGTTCTATTCACTTTATCATTTTTTTTTTAATTTGATGAGAAACAATTAATATATTAATTTAAATATTAAAAACCTTATTGTTAATAATAAAATGTGGCAAGCTAGCTAGGTTAAAAAACTCAATTGCCCTCATGCTGGTCGACAATGTAGTTTGAGTGATGGAGAAACGAAATTGAATAAAGTAACTAATAGGAACATTGAAGTGCAACTGCACATTCATGTTGATTTGGTTCAGTAATGTTCCTGAGCCGATCAATTTTCCCACGCCCATGTATATTAGTCCAAGACCACAAATAAATTTGAAATTTTAATTCATTATGAATCAGTTAAGCTAACAATAAATAAATTGCATTCTTATTCGGATCAGGTTTTATATAATTGTTTGATTTTGGTTGGGATCAGAATAAGAATGTCTTAGATTGGATATAATTTAGTTATTGCGTGTAGTTGCTGCTAACACCTGCCTTGGCCATTGAAAGAGTTATAACTTTTATGCAGCTGGCATAAGTGATGAGATTTGGAGAGATTCAAGAACAAATGATACTCCAACTGTTCATAGTCTCTCTCTTGCTATTATAACTTGTGTTAACTAGGATTTCATTGGAGTAATTAACCAGCCTAATTTGATGTTCATTGAGCAGATGAAACCATTATATATGGTTCTTAGCTTAGCTCCTAAATATATATTGTCCATCGGTTTCACAGATAAATGCAATTGATTGATGGTATATGGAGCTAGATTGTTTGAGAGGCCGAATTTAATTCGGTTTAATTTGGTCTGGTTTCGATTTGATTTTTCATATATATGAGATGCATGCATGAAAATGCTATACAAATATTTATAATACATGTAAGAATGAAGTAGCGAATTAAAATTTGAAGACCGGCTTAATTTATGAACTTAATTCTCTCGCATTCCAACATGTTCACCACCCCTTCACCAAGAATCCAATTAATTAATGCTTATTCAATTAATTTTAACGGGTGAATTATACGGACGGTATTCCAATTATCTAGTTCATAATAATTTAATACTTAAAATATTATTTATAACAAAAAAAAAACTCATTAAACTTTAGTTTTCTAATATAAAAATATATACTGTCAAAATTTGTAAATCATTTAATAAAATATTAACTTAAACTTTCTATACAATTTTACTAAAGTATGAGAAATGTGAAATGTCCATATGGCATTTATATATAAAAACTTTTTTTACTGATGTGGAATGTTCATGTTAGCATTTTATGAAATTGTTTAACAAATTTTTACAGTAAATACTTTTATATTATAAAATTAAAATTTAAAAAAAAATTATAATAAATAATAGTTTAGATAATGAGTTGTTACGAATTAAATAATTAGAATGATGTAGATATAATTCACTCAATTTTAACGTTGTCATCTCTGCATGATATTCCAAAACAACCCTAACCCTAATAAGGTTTTGGTTGTGATTTGTGAGTGTGAAGAAAACAAAGGGCTCCTCCACTTACATTTGCCTTTCTGAGTGCTTTATTTCGAGGCGACACGAGCACTTTCCCGGCGTTTCCTCCCACCTCTTTGAAATTCTCAATCTTTCCTCTGGATTCTCGTGCCCCAATTTTCCCTCTTTCCCCTCTTTAATTTACTTCAATTTTTATATATAATATTTCCTTTATCAAATTTAATTAGCTATAAAATACACTAAAAAGAAAAATAATATTTATTACATATTCAAAATAATATTTTCTTGTTACATATGCATACTAAAATATTATCGAAATGATCTATAATAATTTTTTAACTTTATAAAAGTTAGATATTAAACCTTTGGTCTTCGACTTTTATTATAATTATTTGACGATAAATATATCAATTGAATTAGTTTGAATTGATTTACAACAAATTTAATTTAAATAAATAGATTATTTGTCGCAAACTATTTCGAGCATATATTTTCTGGCACCCACATCCAACATTAGGAATTATATGCGCATTAATAAGCGTCTTAAACAAATATTAAAACCCACTTTAGACTTTCAGTCTACGACTATTTGCACATAACTTATGAAACATCATGTCAGATTCAACAAAAAATTACTATGATATATAATTAGAGGAGTGTCATCGATGCTTCCTCATACACCATATATTCAAAACTGACATTAGTCTCTCATAAATTAAAAAAATAATTTTCACAATAAAATTTATATTTTTAAATAAACGATCCAATGTCTTACATATGGTAATATATTATTAATTTCATCCATTATTAGGTAAGAAATTTTAATTAAAATTAATTGTTTGTTAAATAGATAAAAAATGAATAGGATAGTGAGGAAAATTTTTTAAGTAGATTTTGCCTACTATATCATCCATATATTAATTCAAGCATTTATTGACATATATTAAATCAATTTATTTTTATTAGTTAATGTAAATACAATATGCATGCATATCAATAAATAATTAAATTAATTTATAAATGATTTGGTAAACTGAGTCTATCTAAAAATTTCTCGATTTTCAAATGTCACTTATATGGAGTAGTGAATTACAGATTTAATTAAAATTTATATCAATTGAGTTATTAATGAGCAAATTTTGGAAATAAGAAAATGGGAGAGCGGGATCATGGGCATAATATGGTCAAAGTTGCTTCCACTATGTGTTTTTTTGTGCAAGCATGCAAACGGGATAATTGGTCATCCTGGCTGCAACTTTGAAGCCTCTGAAAGAGCCAAAAGGCTAACTGACACGTGTCAGTCACATTCCTCTGCATTTGGCCGCAATATCTGAAACGACGTGAACTCAGTTTGATTTTTAATACTTCAATGGCGGGTGGCTAATATCGGCTACTTCCCACCAAAACACCCTCTTCTCACTTTTCAAGAAGAGATTACAGACTTTGCTAGTAAAGTAAGTAAATGTTTCTTTAATTTGTTGCATAATTTATAATTAATATTTATTTCCTTTTGGAGAAAAGGATTTTCATTTTTGGTTATTTCTTTTATGATGATGAGTTTATTGGGATATATCTGAGATTGTTAAGAGTCGAAAAGAGATTGGAAAGAGAAGCGAGAGACGTGGGTCCTGCCCCCTTATTGTGGTGCAGTTGAGTCACAACTTAGTCTAATACTACTCTTATATATATATATATATATGTTCAGGAATTTTGGGGGAATTGTGTCATCATTTAACAATCTGATTCTGACAAAGTTTTTATTTATTATTCTGGGTTTAGATTCTTGTATTACTACTTTACTTTACTAGTAGAAGGTATATATTCTGAATCCTGAATAGTCAGTTTCCAAATGATCTGCGAGATTAATAGAATAAATACAACTATTAAACTACTGATCAAAGGTATAAAAAGTATTTTTCTGAACATTTTATCAATTTTGAATTATATATTGATAGATACTTTTAGTCCCAAAAAAAAAAATATTAATAGATGCTCCCAACTTATCTAACAAATTGATTCAATCTAAACTTGCCCTTTAATGGAAAATTAATTATATATTTGTAGCAATTAAAAATTATTAGAGATTGTATTGATTAATGAGTATACATGCATAATACATAAACTACATTATGGATGTCTTATGCATCTAAATGTCAACTATCATGTCTTGTGTTCTTGGATTATCTTACTACAATTAAATTGCATTTACAAGTATGGAGTATGTGCGAAGGAATGGCTGAGTGTTTTTTCTTTTAATTTAATTAGAAATGGTTAGCTAGCTGGCTAGTAAATGGTTTGTATATACTGTGTCAATTAGGAGTAGGACAAGAATAAGAAGATATTTTAGTGTCAAGTTTCTAACTTTTGACGGGGCACGAAGATCAATTAGGCGGTCCACTGATTTCTACATGGGGAACCAAACGAATTATAAGATATTACAAATTTGGTTTTAGATGAGAGAGTTAACCCCACTTGAATTATAAGATCTTCTGTGGTTGATGTGGGTTTTGATCATAGATATGTATATTCAATCTTAGTTAATTATTTTGTTGAAGATGAGAGAGTGAGAGGTCGTATGATATGATTTACAGAGTGTGGGAATGCTGGGCTTGGGGAGTCATATATTGCAGAGAACGAGGACGAGAGTTCCAATAACCCAAGGGAGATACAGAAAGAGAAAAAGAAATATGTATTGAGGTTTCATTTGCTACCTCCATTCTAAATTAATATTTTCTTTTTTAAATAAAAAAATTCCATTTATCATTTTTATATATCTAATGCCATAATAATTATTTTTTTCTTTTTTATCTTTATATTAACTTTATATATATTAATTAGTTTTATAAAATTTTATACCTTTTAACTCATTTAGATTAAGTAATTTAGTCCTATTTAGTTTTTTTTTTTAATTTTCTCTCTAATTAAGTCTGTTAAATACTTTTTTAATCCAAATGAAACGCTAAAAACCGTTCGAATTGTGGGTTTGTCTCTTATCTCATGTTCTTTACCAGTCTTCATTTAGGTCATAAATTTAGAGAAAGAAAGAGAGTGGGAGTGAGAGAGTGTGTTATTGATCCAAAGATACAAACTTTTTGCCTCGATCTGGTGCAAACCTGAAGCTGTAAATTCTTGAAATCTCTTTTAATTTGTGCCTTCTCTTTAGGTTTTCTTTTCTCTATTACACAAGAAATTTGATTTGAATGTGTGTTTTTCTTTTTCCATACATACAGGAGACTTTTGATCTGTTGAAAGACAAAACTACATACTAAGGGCTCAATGAATTCAAACAACTGGCTTTCTTTTCCTCTTACTCCTACTCATTCTTCTTTGCCAACCCATTTACATGCTTCTCATTCCCAGCAGTTTTCTTTAGGGTTAGTCAATGAAAATATGTACAACCCATTTCAAACCCAAGGTACATATACACATTACTCACTTCATCAATACTCTATTCCTCCTCCTCCTCGTTAGGTACTAATTATATTTCCTTTTCCCAGAGTGGAGTTTTATTAATGCCCAAGGTAGCAATGAAGTTCCAAAGGTTGCCGACTTTCTTGGTGTGAGCAAATCAGAGAATCAATCAGATCCTGTAGCCTTCAACGAAATTCAGAGCAACGATTCAGACTACTTGTTTCCAAGCAATAATCTGTTGCCGGTGCAAGACACTGCAGTAGTAGCAGCAGCAGCCTCTAGCAACTATGAGTACAGTGAAAATCCTAATAATTTGCAGTCATTGACGTTGTCTATGGGAAGCGCTAGCGCCAAAGGCTCTCATTGTGAAACCAGTGGCGATAATAGTACTAATATTGTTGAAGTCGCCGCCCCAAGAAGGACTTTGGATACATTTGGGCAAAGGACTTCCATTTATCGTGGTGTAACGAGGTGGACTTCCTTCATTGCCATATATATTTCATGTTTTAATCTTTCATTTCTCTGTAGGTTCCTATAATAAAATATATCCACCGTCTATATAATTAGGATTTGAAGTGGGTTGTTTTGTACTAATTATAGGCATCGATGGACAGGACGATATGAAGCTCATCTGTGGGATAATAGCTGTAGAAGAGAAGGTCAATCTAGAAAAGGACGGCAAGGTATTACACTTTGCGTATATGGTGAACTTAGTCTAATTAGGGTTGATAATTTCATATTCATTTTAACTTCTTGTTGTACTAACTCCATCTTTCTCTCTATTTTCATGGCTACTTTGGTCCCGTATATATCAGTCTATTTAGGTGAGTGAATGCTCTTATTTTTTCTCCATTTTTTTTGGTTCATAATATTTTCATGGTTAAGATTAAATGTTACATCTTTGGTGTGAGCAGGCGGTTATGACAAAGAAGAAAAAGCTGCGAGGGCTTATGACCTGGCTGCACTTAAGTATTGGGGAACATCTACCACTACCAATTTTCCTGTGAGTCATTTTTTTTTCCCTTTTTCTTGTGCTATAGCCTGTAGGGCAATGAGTAGCTTTGCCCATTGCCAATTCTAATGCCAGTTTTCATCTTTTTTAGATCAGTAACTTCGAGAAGGAACTGGAGGAGATGAAGCATATGACAAGACAGGAATTTGTGGCCTCCATTAGGAGGTGAGTAGATCATTAATAATTTTTAAGTTCATACAGTATAAATATAATGCTTACATAGGATAACATGTACTTACATGCATGGTAATCTACCATTATATTGGTGCATTTGGGTTCGGTCAATCTAGTCAAATACTGTAAATATGCATGCTACAACTTGTTTCAGTTAAAGTCTTTTTATTCTAGTCCATAATCTTTGAGGCTTAGATTATTTTCTTGTTGATAAACTACAGGAAGAGTAGTGGCTTCTCTAGGGGCGCATCCCTGTATCGAGGAGTTACAAGGTAACAATGCAATTAATAGTAATTAATCAATCCTATGATAAACTATTATTATTTCGAATACATGGCCGAGTTTATTATTGGATTGGTTGCTAAATATTGAATTTCATATATAGAACCGCAAGAAAATTTCTATGAAAATGTAGAGCTATATATCTAATTCTATCGCTTGCTGTCACTCTCAGGCATCACCAACATGGAAGATGGCAAGCAAGGATTGGCAGAGTTGCAGGAAACAAGGATCTTTACCTGGGAACTTTTAGTGAGTTATTGATTTCTCTCCAATATATATATATATATATATATATAAAACATTATTTGGAGCAGTATTAGTTTATAAAAATAATTTACTATTATTCTGAAAATAGAGAATTAATTCAATAATAGGTACTGAGGAGGAAGCTGCGGAAGCATATGATATAGCAGCTATAAAGTTCAGGGGACTGAATGCAGTAACCAACTTTGACATGAGTCGATATGATGTGAAAAGCATTCTTGAAAACAATTCTTTACCAATCGGAGGAGGAGCAGCCAAGCGGCTCAAGGAGGCTCAAGCCATTGAATCCTCAAGAAAAAGAGATGAAATGATAGCTCGTGGTTCAAGTTTTCAGTACGGAAGCTCAAGCTCTAGCCGGCTTCAAGCTTACTCTTTAATTCCAAATTATGATCAGCAATCTCAACCTCTACTAACTCTCAGTGATCAAGACATTTCTCAGTACACTCAAGATCCTTCTTTTCACCAGAATTATCTTCAAAAGCAACTTCACTTACACCACCAGTCTGGGTCTACCAATTTCTTGCAACACTCGAGCCATAACCCTCAGTTTTACAATAGTTACATACAAAGCAATCCAGCTTTGCTTCATGGCCTATTCAACATGGGTTCTTCATCATCAATCATGGAGCATAATGGAAGTTCTAGTGGGAGTTATAGTGGTGGATATCTGGGAAATGGGCTGGGGATACTTTCGAATTCTATCGGGTCTAACCCGGTGGGTTCAGGTGATGAACTTGCTCTTGTTAAGGTGGATTATGATATGCCTGCTGCTGGCTATGGAAGCTGGTCAGGGGAATCAGTTCAGGGATCAAATCCTGCGGTATTTACAATGTGGAATGACTGATGAAGCTCTCAGAAAGGAAGTAATAAAAAAAAAAAATCTCTTAACATTTTTTCTTATCTAAATCCGGTACGTCTTCATAAATTAATCTGATGATATTTTGCTATGTATGCAGAATAATAATTGATTTTGTATACATAGCAGAATATTATTGAATTAATGTGTGATAGACTCGATATAGATAAGTAATGAAATTCATATATATTGAAGGAGGTTATCCTAATAGAGGAAGAACTTAATTTACTATGCTTTATTAATTTCTTAATGTTTGATTGAGCAACAGTAGTCGAATTTTAATGCAAAACCCTAAAAAGGTAGCCTGTCTCCTTTGATAATTAAGTTGAAAAAGGGCTTTTTTTTTAAGTAGGGCTTTCTTTATTATTTTCATCGTTTTGTCATAATTTGGGTAATTGACCATTGTTCTTGGGAGATAATTAATTAAGCTAGGGTTTTTAACTCGAGAGGGACTGACCGACTCTAATCGTATATTCCATTTACAGGGTCTGTATTTGCCATGTGAATTTGTGACCCAAATTTTGTATGCTAAAATATTTTATTTTATTTAAAGGTTATGACGCCTTTTCTTCTTATTCATTTTTTTGTTATTAAAGTTATGAAAATAATCATTTGTAATCCTATGTTTCTTTATTGAATTATTATTATTTGCTTGTCCCATGAAATTATTATTGACTTAAAAGGGTTCCCTCAATCGTTCAGATAATGAAGCAAAATAAAATTATTTTAAAAATCGCTTTCTAATTTTATCCAAAACTATTATTTGATAAATTAATCGTTGAAAAAAAAAAAAAAAAACCTAAATTGTGAGTTCAACGAACAAGTAAAGTTCATCCGAAAATTTAAATTTGCAAAAAAATTATCAGTTACAAAAGTTCGTCAAGAAGAATAGGAGGGTGCCCATCAATTTCCTGAATATAGAAAACAGAAATGATAAAAACCAGACACTGAGACTAGAAAAAGGGAATCAGAAACTGGACACCAGATACCAGTAGAATTGTATATCATAAAAGGGATCGAGTGACACCATGGAAGCCATAAATAAAATTTACAATGCTGCGCACGAGTGTTCATAGGTGACTTCCATATATCATCAAGAAAATGCACATGCCATTTTGACGTATGAAACAGGACAACACATTACAAACCTAACCACGACAAAGTCCATCAAACCAGCACAGATTTTAGACTTAAAAACACTGGAGCCAACATATAAACTCTCGCCAATCACAAGATATAGACTTCATATTGCAGAGTTGTCCTATGTTGTCTTTGCCTTTCCCCGTACAAAACACAATAGGACACCTGATAAGATACTCGGCCAACTCAGAAGCCTCAAAGACGAAACGATCATCAAATCTCAGTACGTGAAACTTTACCCATAGTATCTAGATCTTATCAAGCTTCTCTGCCTTCACAATGGGGTTGGCTTTTGCTATAGCCTCACGAGCAGCATTCCGATAATCAAACTGGCAACCATGTTTGTCCGAATAGCGATGAGAAGCACAGAAAAGGTTGCCACATCGACACTTGAACCCAGTCAAACCAACCCGTTTCTTGCAAGTGCTGCATCGATTTGGACCCTCCTTTGGCTTTGCCTCAACACTCTCCCCCAAGCCTGAATCACAGGATGGCTGGACAGAGAGACTCTTTGGCTCCACTGTGTCGATATGAACATCAACAGTATCAGCAACAGAAAGTTGTTCCACATTGCTACTTGAAGATCCATTCATGATATTTCCGGCAGATGATCCAGTGTGTTTCACTTGCTCTTGCTTCAACAACATATCCTTGTGGCACTTGGAACACATGTTCATCGTGGCTGCACTTCCAAAGAAACCACAATTGTTGATGCATAAAATTGGGCGTTCAGGAGGAGCCTGACAACCTGTCTCATCATGATCCATCTTTTACCTCTCCTACACCAAAATTTTTTGAATCAGGTGTACATGAAAAGGAAATATATAATACCACAACAAGAAGATTGTTGTGAACCCACCACACATGCATATCATGCCAATAGTACATACAAAAGAAAGGTTTATATACAGGAAATCTACCCAGCAACTTGAACACCACTGTCTTCACTCTAACCAACATATGGTCATTCTTTTAGAAGGTTTCGGTATACAGTTATGGTTTTCTTAACTCACAACTGGCTCAACTAATGTATGTTGGTGGTGGTTCTTTCAATTAAATGTTTGACCTTGAGATTTGGAAAACAGTAAAAAGCAGCTTACTCTAATGGTGACGCTCTCTCTTTAAAAATTGCTTTTTTGGATAAGGTTTATATTCTGGGTAAGGCTCAACTCAAGGGAACTAGCACAACAGAACAAAAAGATCTTTCATTAGCACAACAATATCAAAACAAATGCTGCTCTTGGAAGATAACCCTAAACATTTACCGGGTAAATGGAAGTTTCCACAAATCATATACATTAGTAAGAACAAAAAGTAAATGTCTTTGCTTGCAAACTTATTTTCTTCCCAACTGAGTAAAACTAGTCATTCTTATATTTTTTGTTATCTCTACATCCAGCATCAACCAAGACAAATAATTAAATAAAAAAATATAAAATAAAATAACAAAAAGACCCACATGTTTTTTTGTTTTTTATGTAATGCATATCAAGTAATTCCTATCTCTATGAAAAGCAATTTTATTCAGCTGAAAACGAATTGGAACCTTGCACCACAAATCATGTAAACGCCCACATCCTCAAGGCTTAATTAAAAATTCTGATTGGGAAATGTAAACAGAGATGACAGTGAATGTGGAGTAGGATAACTATTCCACTGGATAGATGAATCGAGCATCGAATTTGTAATTTTGTGAATCGAAAAATTGAGAATCGAACCGTAAGATTCAGTTGATCCTGATAATATTAATTCAAAATAATTTATATTCATTTTTAAGAACATACTTCATATTATATATTCTATAGTTTTGAAATGTAGTAATGACTAAACATAAAAATATTATATAACTAATAATAATATTAAACTATAAAGTCAAATATAGTTTAAAATCTGTAATTTATAAGAAAATGCTATATAATTTGAAAGAATTAAAATAAGCAATATAAATCATTTTATATTTTAAATTTCTGATTATGAAGAATAAGAAAGTAGTCATCTTTGAAAGAAGATAAGTAACCACTTTGAAAAGAAAATATTAATGAAAAAAAAAATTCTCATACAGGATTCATCCTTAGGATTCAGACATCACCAACTCTCATCTTATTTCTTAAGTTTTGTCTTTCTAACTTCTAGTATTCTCTTTTTCTTTTGTTTAGGATGAATCTAGTGACTTGATTGATTCATATGATTCGTCCATGATTTAGTATAAATTTCAATTTTTGCTAAGATTTGACTCATTTTTCATGTAGATATGAATCAGATTATTCGAATTATGAATCGTCATGATTTAGTATAAATTTAGATTCATGTTAAGATTCAACTTGTTTTCCATGTGAATTGATACGAATAGGATGAATCGAATCGAGAATCGTAAGATTCTAACAAAAACTCCAACAATAACATAGTGCAACTATAACTTCATATCTTTTGCCAACCGTATGTATTTGCAAACAATTAAAAGCTGAACCTTGTTAATCACTCCCAAAGTAATAAAAATTGGCATTATACACAATCCACCTATACCAGCCAATCACATGCAATGCGCACACAAATATATGATGAGGGGCAGCCAAAAGGAAAATTTCACTAAATCAACAAAGATAAACAATCCGAAACGAACCATTTTTTTTTTCAAAAATCTCTACCCAACTCCAATCACAGGGCACAAAATAAGAAAATAAACAATCTAACCATTCTATCAGGCCATAAACAGAAAGGCATATATGTCTTTGAATGCAAGAAAGACACTAAATTTTTGCATCGTTCCCCTATGATGCCAAATTTTAAATAAAACCCTAAAAATTGCACATAAACCGTAGGAACGAGATAATTCAGTCTCAAATTTACCCAGGAATTTTTTTTTGTTTTTAAAAAAAAAAAAAACAGGTTCAGAGGTGTGCAAGGAAAAACTCGAACCTTATCTGTTATTGGAAGTGATTCACTGGAACCGATCTCCTAGATCAAAACTGCATCAGATAAGACCAGATTCAATCAAATAGAACAAACATACAAACAAATCAGTAAATCCATCAACAGACGCAAATCAAACAAAAAACAGACGAAAAATTTGGGAAAAAGAAAAAGATCAAAATACGGCAGGTCAAAAACCCTAAAACCAAAGGCACTCACCAGATCGCCAAGGAGAGGGTACAGGGACAGACGAACAGGGAAAACAAAGCCAGAGGAGAGAGAGAGAGAGACTGAGAAATTTTCCTTTGATTTTTAAAAGGCAAGGGGTCTCTCTCTTCCAAACGACGATCTTTATTGATGAGATGTTGGCGTGTCGATCTTCTACTGGGTAAACGTGTAACTTTCCGTTTCCAGTTTTGTCCTTTCGATGGCAACTAATAACGGTTTTGCCATTTTCAGGAGGATGTTAACTTCACGGGCCAGTAGTTATCCAGGTATGTGCTTATGTCATGGAGATCAGGTGCAACAGTGAAAGTCAGAGTTAAATGTTATTTACCGCGGTTAATGAAGCATTATTAACTGGAATTTGACAATGTGAAATGGGCCTTTTGTGGGCTTATCCTCTCAGGCCCACTAGGCTCTTCCAAAAGGGCTAAATCCTGGACAAATCCGAAGTCTTCTTCCTTGTCTTCTCTCTTCTTCTTCGATCCAAACCGAAGAAATTCCTTCTTTTCTATTTCTTTTCTTCTCAAATCCCTTCAAACAAAGACAGCATTAGGGTCGGTTCGAATTGGTTTCTACTGCCAGCCTTCAACTCAAAACTAAATAAACTCCTGTAATCATCTCCACCGGCAGCTCTCATCGCCACACAGTCACTATTATCCATTTCAAATCAGATCTATAACTTCCCGATTTTCTGCCGATTAAGAGTACACCCAGTTGAAAGTGCTCTAAGCCTTCATTTGGACAAATGAGTAATGCGGATGGTCTTGCTCTAAATCCTCATTGTATAGTACTGTAGAAAGCTGAGAGGTTGGAACCGAAGCAGAAAGTGAAATGGTTTTACTTGGAAAATAAAAGAAGCGTGATACATTGAAGTAGTCTTTAAGCAGCCAGTTACGTCTGTAAATGTTGTAAATAATTAAAGTAACGCTGCCAAAATAAAAATGGTGAGCCCCAAAGGTTAAATTAAAAAAAATAAACAAAGTGACATTGACATACCAACCACTTGATGGTAAATGAATAATGATCCCCTGAGATGGGAATCCCAAAATGCAAGTAATGCTTTGCCTTTCCATTTTAAAAAGAACTGTGGTTGGCACACCTGTCTGTCTCCCATCTCCACTACTTTTCCTTTTGCTTTTCCCTCAAATTTCCTCCTCTTTTAATTTTGATTTTAAAACTTACGTTACTTCACTTTGCTCTTATTCAGATTAATTTCAATTTCAATTTCTACTTGCCTGATTTATGGTGAATAAATGTAGGATTTATTGCTCCATATGTGTCTTCATGAATCTCTGCACATGATCACAGGCTTTTACAGTCACATTGTTGCCTTCAAAACAGTTACTGCTGTGGCCTTGAATCCCATTTAATGCCTGCAATTATATAGCCTCAGTTTGTTCAGCTGCAGCCTTCATGGAGGCTAAGAACAAAGAAATGGTATCCAAGATGGATGATTATGAAGTTGTAGAACAGATTGGAAGAGGAACTTTTGGAGCTGCATTTCTTCTTCTTCATAAAACAGAGAATAAGAGGTAATTCCAAGGTTGCTTTCTCCACATTTTCACAGTCTATCTATTGCCCACTTCAGAATTTCAGGCCTTTCTGATCTAAACTGCTGTTTCAATATGTGAAACATTACTCATTTTTGTCTAAGTTGACTGATTACTGGTACATATTCAGTAATGATTAGGAGACCTTTTTTAGTTCATTGTAGAAGAAATAGTCGTAAATCATAATATTTATCCTTTTAATGATCATGTTTACGTGTTTATTAGAGTGATTAGGCCCACCAAATTGTCGTCCATTTGCTTCTGCATCATCATCATCATCTCTAAAAAATTGCTCTTACAAATTCCTCTTTAAACACTTTTATCTTGGCTAAAGGTGCGGTCTTTAGCCCCCAAATTCTTTCTTTTTTTTGCCATGATTTATTTGTCTTAAAAAAAAGCCCCAAATTGGCCATTAATTGAAAGTATTACACTAATTTAGCCCAAAAGTTAATTAATTTTTGGAACAAATTCACCTTCAGGGGAAAATTGATGCTTAGTCCCTCCTATTTTTAGTGCAAACTCATTGTTTATGCTATCTATCCGTAGGTATGTACTGAAGAAGATACGTTTGGCTAAACAAACAGAAAAGTTTAAGCAGACAGCACATCAAGAGGTTGGTCTATGTCTCTGTCGTCTGCTAGTTAGTGGACTATTTTCTAGTTATCTCCCACAATAAATGACTAAATGAATAGAAGTGCTATAATTGGAAAAGTGATAATTTTCAGTATCTTCTGCAGATGAATTTGATAGCAAAGCTGAACAACCCATACACAGTGGAATACAAAGATGCATGGGTGGAAAAGGTATTACCTCATCACCCCCATTCACATCATATAAAGCCTTAAACAGCCATCACAGTCAAGGAAATATTATGTTAACTTTCTTTTATATTGATGTTTGACAGGAGTGCTATATATGCATAGTGACCAGTTACTGTGAGGGAGGAGACATGTAAGTCATTACAGTACACAAGTCTTCATTTAATCTTAAGATAGCTTTTGTTTTAGCTCAACTTTTCATGGTATTCCTTCTTGTTTATGTGATCCAGTCTAAATGTCTAAAACAGGGCACAAATGATAAAGAAAGCTAGAGGAACATATTTTTCTGAAGAGGTAAACACCAAAAGAATCTCCAAGAAACTGCCAGCTCTTATATGGTAATATTTATTGAACATTTCACTTTCATCTAATGCAAACTTTATTTTGTATTCTGCAGAAGCTTTGCAAATGGTTGACACAGCTGTTGCTTGCCGTGGACTATCTCCATTCAAATCGTGTTCTTCACAGGGATTTGAAAGTAAGTATGCATGTAATTTTTCTTGCACCTTGCCTAGACTTGTTTTCATGGATCAATTCAATCATATTATATCATGTATATGCAAAGCAATAGCTATTTCATATATAAGACATAATATGATAGGATTTGTTCATGATAGACCCAGTCAAGATAAGTCTTCTGCTTTTTGCAATCAGTAATGAAATCATCCTGACATAACTGATTTGCATATGTGATGTCAGTGCTCCAACATCTTCCTTACAAAGGACAATGACATCAGACTAGGTGAGAAATAAATTCCTAAATTTCTTCCAGAATATATTGATAATGGTTTAGAATGCAACAGCTACATTATCTCAGATTATATATGATTTCAGGTGACTTTGGGCTTGCAAAGTTGCTGAACAAGGAGGATCTTGCATCCACAGTATTGGCTTCTAATCTTGAGTTATGATAATGGTTTTTTTCTTGCCTAGACCGATCCGATGAACCCGGTCTAGATAACCCGTGAAGGCAGAGAACTTGTAACAAATGTATTTATTTTTGTAGGTTGTAGGAACTCCCAACTATATGTGTCCAGAACTTCTTGCGGATATACCATATGGCTACAAATCAGACATTTGGTCTCTAGGTCATAACTATTCTACTCTTCATTCCTATTTTAATTTGAAATTTTTCTTGCCTAAACCTGCTAATGAACTAACCCAATTGCGGCCAATAAGCTTTAACTTAGTGATACTGGTTTGTTGACCAGAGAGAAAATTATTCTAGATTCCCAATGAGTAACATATGGCAATGTTTTGACAGGCTGCTGCATGTTTGAGATAGCTGCACATCAACCTGCATTCAGAGCTCCTGTAAGTGGTGCTTTCATTGTTTAGATTTTAGACAAACAATGAACAATCAATTTTGATAATTTTATTAATCTTGATTACTGACAGGATATGGCTGCTCTGATTAACAAGATAAACCGTTCTACCATTTCTCCGCTTCCAACTGTCTATTCTTCCTCTCTGTAAGCAAAATTTGGACGTTAATTACGTTAGTTATGCAATGAATTAGAGACTGTTCAGACATAATAACAAATGGCTTTTGGCTTGCAGAAAACAACTAATCAAAACCATGCTTAGGAAGAATCCTGAACACCGGCCAACAGTAAGTCTAAGTTGCAGAATTCCTATTTTCTTGTTACTGAAAATAATGACACAACTTTGATTTTGTCTTTCAACGAAATTTAGGCTGCAGGGTTATTGAGGCACCCAATTTTACAACCTTATCTTGCCCAATGCCAAAATCTATCTCCTGTGTTTCTCCCTGTAAAATCTGAATACAGCAGCAAGGATAAAACCAAGGAAATTCGATTATCCAGCAAGAACACCAAAGTTCAGAATGCAATCCCTGTAAAAGAAAACATTGATGCTTCTCCACAAAAGGCAGCTCTGGAAAGCATAGGAAGCACTCATCCTGAAGATGTGAAAGAACCTGAAATAATGGACAAGAAACCTCGAGGAGCAGCAGAAACTAACATCAATGGAAGAAGGAGTGCTTATCCTGCAAGAAACACAATTCCATCACCAACCAAAGAAAAGAATCAAGAATCACAAAGTGACAACATGTCATCAATGAGCACACTGACTTATCTCCATGGTGATGAAACAAGAATTGAGTGGCATCCACAGAGCCTGCAAAGAGCTGAAGCCCTGGAATCTCTGCTAGAGATTTGTGCAAGTTTGGTTAGACAGGAAAGATTTGAGGAACTTGCAGGAGTTCTAAGACCATTTGGCGAAGAAGTAGTGTCGTCAAGGGAAACAGCAATCTGCTTGACCAAGTGCCTACTGAAAGCCAACAGCAGCAGCACTTGATCAGCTAAGTAGCAGGAGATTTAATTCACAAGTCTAACGAAAATTTAATTACTGTATTTGATGCTGACAGCAACTTAAAACAACTAGTTACTGGTGAAATCCTGGCGTCTTTATTTGTGGCTAGTGAAAGCAGGAGTTTTAGAGACCATTAGCTATTTTGGTTACAAAATTTTTTAGTGACTGAAGAACAAATCACCAAAAGTTTATGAAGTCGTGTATTTTTTTTTCCTTCCAATATATTTATATCAATATATGCTTTTTGTATTTTCAGCATGTCAATGATTATTGATAAAAATTGTTATATCCCTAAAAATTAAGAGAACTTCTTTAATACAAATTGAGAGAATGATAATACTATTATCTAAAAGTATTAATTATTAATTTCCAATATAAGAAGGATTGCAGAAATTATTTTAGCATGACAATGAATTATTATCTACCTATACATAATTTGATTTTTGATAAAATATTTCTGAAATCAAACTTATTTAAAAATAAATCTTTTGTTTCTCATCATTATAAACTGACCAAAAGCTTATGATTAACACTGGTATACAGTATTGAAGGATAAAGGTTCAGGGCAGATGTCAATTTTTCCAAAGCATCAGGAATACCCAAAAATGCAAAGAAAAAGGGACATTTTTTTCCCAATCCAATAATTCAGCCAACCATTTCAATTATTCAATCAAAACATTCAAAAATACAATAGTTCATTTTTCCTATTTTATTTTCTCAAAATAATTCATAAATAATGGATATCCATAATCTTTTTTTTTTCTCAACCATCAAAATTACTTAGTCTTGTAATGGGTAAACCTATCAAAAGTATCATTTTTAAAAGCCGAATTCGAGGTTTCTAATTGAAAAAAAAAACTTTTAATATTTTATCTCACCTGTGTTGATGTGTATGTAAATTGGAAATATTTTCCGTTTTCACGCGAGCGAGAAAAAGATTCCTGTTCCTGAAGACATTACATTGGATCGTGGGCCTCCCAAGCTTAACCACTTGTTCTGTTAGATAGCCTTTTTACGAATCAATTAAATAATATCTTATTACAAATACAAATATAAAATAATACTCTCCCGTTATATTTTAACTATTATTTTAAAAAAAAATTTAAAATTTTATTTACCTATCATTTTTATATAATTAAAAGAGATTTAGATTTTTCCAAAATTTTTAAAATTATTTATTATAAAATTTGGTTAAACACTTTATTATTTTTTTTCAATAACTTTTAATTTTTTAATTAAAAAATTATTTAATTTTAACAGTCATTTTCAAGTAAATTTAAAGCTTTAATTTTAGTAAAATATGGAATGGAGGAGAAATTACATAATAAAATCTTATTTAAATGAGCGCTTGTCTCTGTTCTGCTCGACCCCACATCCCGAAATCTCCTATTAAAACGATCTTTTTTGTACAGAAACTTTGATATGTATGTCAAATTGTAACAAAATTTTAATGTATATCAAATACTAAAATTGTGAAATTGACTTTCAAATTATAGTATTACAATTTTTTTCATTCGTATCAGCAAAATTCAATAACCATATCAGTAAATTTAACTAATACATCAGCAAATTCGACCGTCATATTAATAAATTTATTGTCTTAGTACTATAATTTAATATAAACTCCAAAATTTTAATACTAATTTGTTACAAACTCCAAAAATTTTAGTATAAATTTAATTTTGGTCGTTACATATGCTAAAGTTGGTAACATTATTTCATTTTACCCCCTCTCTTTCTATCAATTTCTAAAGTTGATGCGTTGATAATGAAGCGAAGCTAAATCCGTATGTTTGAGATCAAATGGGATGAACGAGAGGAAATTGTGAATGACCCATTTCTTGCATTTGCTTCAGTTTCGCCTCTGAGGTTATTTTCTTTATTTTGCTATGGACTTCCTCCGCCCTAGAGTTCAACTGCTTTTTTCGTTCACTTCTACCTAAAGATGCACAGATTGGTTTCATAATCAGAATTTTTCCTTGATTCTACTATACGATTATTGATTTTTTTTTTTTTCCTGTTATTTGTTTCGTGTAATTACATAGAATTTATTGCCCTATATCGATCCATTTTTTCTTTGGGCAGTTCGTGGATTAGTTTCAACCAACCAAAGGGCTAACAGAGCTTTAACAGTGACAAAATGGAACCACCAGACACAAATAGAAATGGTAATTCAGATGTTCATTTTAGTAGATTACCGGAAGATATAGTTTTCAACATATTGCCCCGCTGGACAATGAAAGAAGCAACACAAACCTCCATTCTCTCGAGGAGATGGAGGTATTCATGGAGATTTTTCTCTGGTTTTATGGACTTCGATGCTTCACTTGCAATGTGGGAGTTGAAGCTGGGTTTGGGAAGCAAATCACTTGATGTAGAACGGTATAGGTTCGTGAGTTGGGTGAATCGAGTTCTGAGATTGCATGAAGGTCTAACTTTAGAGGGTCTAAGAATTTGTTGTGATTTGGATTCTGATTCCACATATGAAATTGATAGCTGGATTAAGTTTGCAATGCAAAAGAGAGTTAAAAAGCTTGAGTTGGACCTGACAAGTATTAAGCCTGGTATGAAGACTACAGGGTTATATGCGTTCTCATCAAATTCGAATTTGTTTAAACATTCGAGCTTTAGCTCTCTTACAGCCCTTCGCTTGAATATGGTCAATGTGACTGGAGAGATTCTTGAGCACTTGTTATTATCATGCTGCCCATTTCTTGAGGTGTTAAGTGTTGCAGATTCAGAAAATCTTGTCGGTCTTAAAGTTTCTGGTCCATCTCTCAAGCTCAAGTATTTAGAGATCATGTGTTGCTTTAGCTTGAAAAATCTTGAGATTTCTGCAGCGAGTCTTGTGTCTTTCAAGTACTATGGACCCATGATAAACATTCCTTTTCAGAATGTTCATCACCTTGTAGAGGCATCTTTTGGAGGACCATTTTGTCAATTAATCATTGATAATCTTCAGCAGTTTTCACACTGTAGCTTGCACATACAGACATTGAAATTCAATCTAGGATGTAGTTATGTAAGTAAAACGGAATCTGGTATTTCCTTTCAATTTGTTTATTTGTTTCCTTTTTCAAGCATCTTATCAATATGGTCATTTCTTTGTTAACATTGATCAGTTGTTCAGCGAGTTCCCCCGGGATTTTCAGACATTATGCAATGTCAAACATTTGGAAGTGGCAACTGCTGTATCTACTATTGATCATTGCCTCCTCCCTTATGTTTCCCTGCTAAAAGCATGTCCTTTGCTGCATCGGTTCACACTGAAGGTAAAAACTCTTGATACCCAATTACAATTTACAGCTAACAGTTAAGATTTTCAAAAATTTCATTGCCTATCATATCGGAATCATCAGTATTATGTTATAATAGTGAAATAAACAATGCAATCTAAGCTATGTAATCTTCTTAAGTGCATTTGTATCAATGGCTGAAATAAAAGGTGAAAAGCACCATACATATATACTTTCGTAGAACTGTGCAAATTAAAATATTATGCACTTTTTCCGTTTCATAGATATTATACGAAGACCCATCATCTTGTGGAGTATTTCACAAGATCCCAGAGGAGTGTACTCATCCATGCCTCAAGGTGGTGGAAGTGCTTGGCTTTCAAGGAAATGCAGCTGAGGTTGAGGTCATTGAGTATTTGCTGAGGAATGCTGTTCTGCTTGAGAAATTAATTATTAATCCTTGTTCACCATGTTATCTAACGAGCCCCTCACAGTTGAAATTCAAGGAAAGCGAGATTTATCAATCTGCATATCAATCTGCCAAGCAACACGCCGTAAAGCTAGAAGCAAAAGCAAAAGCATCTCCAGGGGTAGAGTTTATTGTTCTGTGATCTGAAATTGTCTTGAAGCTACCACATTTATATTTCATCCAACTCTTGGGATATGCATATATGAAATGCACCAGTTTCTTATTAGTTTATGAGGACTTATCAGTTATAGCAACTAGGATAGCAATAGTGATAAATTATTATGTATATTTTTGTCCACTACGAGGATGGAGACCTGTGTGGGTAATTAGCTTATAGAACTAACTATAAGAATGCATGAAAAAACATGGCTGTAACTCTGTGAATTTGAAAAATGATTCCTGTTATCGACTTTCATTTTGATGAGCCTGTCAACCTTTTTGGAAGGAGCTACGAGATATTGAAGGAAATCAATGGAAATTAATGTTACATACGACTGGGTAGGTACTAGCGGAACAGATGATCGGAAATCAAAGAAAGACAATACTTCCAGTTCTAAAAAGCAAAAAGGGAGGGAAAACAAGAACCATCACCAGTTACTCTTCTGATCTCCTGACATGTTCTCATGTTATTGGAGAATTTGTGAGCAATTAAGAATATCGAACTTGAAAGCTTGAAACAAGTTTGCGAGCTGATTAGGGATGAGAGTTGTGAAGGGTAAGCCTATTGTTAGCTCAAAAAAATGCACTTGATTCATTGCCAATTCTCAAATAAAAATTAACTTCCTATTGACCCATCAGACTCCCCCATGCAATTGTTGATTACTCGACTATCTCAAAGTTTATTCGTGAAAAAAATGCCCAATTACAACATCAAAAATGGTCAAATTATCACTCACTCAATACCAATCCAATCAGTATTGCCTGGTTCTAAACAATTTCTAAGTAGCCAATTAGAACCTATCATTCCTCCCCTCCCATATAAATGTGAATAATAAAAATCTACATTACAAAAATTCAAATCATGCTCAATCGACGGCCGATTCTATAGAATCTAAACCAGTAATCGGAATTGGAATAATACCAATTAATTCGCATTTCCCTCACCAGCCTCAATCTGCTTCTTATTCTTCTCAATCGCCGCCGCCACCTCCTTAGGCATATACTTCTCATCATGCTTGGCCAGAACCTCTGTAGCCGAAAAATAACATTCCCCGCTCCTGGCCTTCCCCGAAACACTCTTTGCTCCCACCTCCTTCTTTAACTCCTCCGTCAATGGCTTAACAAAACCCTCCACCACCACCGAATGCCCTTCTCTAAACAAGTCCGGTAACGATCCCTGATACCGGACCAATATATCGGTGATCAAATCTGTAATCACGAACTCCATTTCAGGTGAAGAAGCGGGTTGAGCTACGCTTCCTTCGAGAACTAAACCACCTAATCTGAATTTGTTCTTGTGTGGATTTGCTTTATATTTTTCCATAGCGTCTGATGGAGTCACATAAAACACTAATTGGTCTTGAAAGTTATTCAGAACGATTACTATGAACCCCGCTATGCAACTGAACGTTAAAGCATAGGTCCACAGGCGCCGTGCTTGGAGTTGACGGGCTCGAGCTCCGATGTCAACGCTCTTCGAGCGGATCTGATGGCGGCGGGAGGTGGAGAAGAATCGGAAACCGGTGAGAGATGAATATTCCCCGGCGATGTCATGGAGATCTGAGAGCGGAGAGACGATCAAGCGTTCAGATCTGATGGTGGATAAGATAGCAGAGTTAGAGTGAAACAGCCTCACGGTGGGGGTAGTGGTGGCGCGAATGAGCTGGGAACTGAGGCGGAGGAGGGAGGAGCCCAAGGCCATTTTTGTAACTGGGGAAAATAGTTTCGTTGGGGTTTTGTTTGCGGGGTTTTATGGTGGAGCGGCTGATTGAAATTGAAGTCAAAATTATCGTTTTTCAACTGCTAAAACGACGTGTAGTTTTGCCTGTTAAAATTTAGGCGTGAGTTATCTCCGAAGTCCTTTCCTCCAAGTGATTATTCTGAAGGGTAAATAACATGAAGTTTGAATAAATATATTAATTGTTTTTTATTTTTATAATTTTTTTTAAATTTAATTTAATATACTAAATAATTTTTTATTATATGTAATTAAAATATTAAATTTATCTTTTTTAGTTTTTTTTAATGTTATCAACTTTATACTAAAATATCAAATTTATTATTCTTTTTTTAATATTGTATTTTTTAAATTAATCAAATGTCAAATTTTTTTAAAAATTAATAAAAATATTTTTTATATTTTTTAATTAACTAACAAAATAACAGAATATTTTATACAAAAGTAATAAAAAATCTTTTGTCTTTAAAATTAAATATGAAAAATTTTATAATATATTTCTAAAAATAAAATAATTAATTAATATATTCAAACAAATTTAAAAATGTATTAAAAAGACATGTTATTCATTTCTATTTCTTAGAGGTGTAGTAAATAAATAAATTGTCAAAAATAAAAAATTGAAATCGAATAAATAAAGAAATTAAAACGACATGCCGTTCTCCTTACTGCAATTTCCTTTTCGGGTGAAGCTGCGATCCACATCCCACTTGGTTGGAACTTTGGAACCCATTAATTTAGATGATGGAAGCCATTAACAAAGTATTGTAACAGTGGAAAGTTAGGTATAACAGTCAGGAGAGAAAGTTATTCAATTGTATTGAGGGTCTGTCTTATTCATTTCTTGGACGTCCCTACCAAACCATCCCTTCCTTCTACTATTTCTTCTCTATTTTTTCCTTATTCTCTCCCCGTAGTGTCTGTATGTATATAATCGCTTCCCATTTGAATCCATAAAAGAAATTCAATCAATCTATCGCGATTACAAACTGAAAATTCACTGTTCTGCAAATATATCAGCTTTAAGTGGGAGAATTTGAATAAAGAGAGCTCAAAATATCTCAATGGATTCTCAAGTGATGGTAGCACTTGGTCTCTCTCTTGTGGGTGGATTAAGCACTTCTGTAGGTCAGTTACGATGTCTGCTTTGTGCTTTTTGTTTATTCTTTTTTTTCATTGGTTTTATGTAAAATTTGAAACTTTAAAGGATTTGTTGTTCAATGCTTTTGTTGTGCTTTACTTATTTAAGGGATTATTTGATTTACTGTTTGATCTCACGTATTGAAAGGAAATGGGCTGCTTTTATATTAATTTGAATATGGCCCTATGTTCTTTTTACTTTCTGGATTGAAATTTTGCTCCTGAATTGCTTATATAGATGATGGATCGAAGGGAAACTGACATAACTAAAGTAGTATGACTGTATGAGTAAGAGAGCTTCTTTGTTGCATAGAAATCATATTCATGGATGATAAGGTACAAGTTGCTTGTCAGCCTAAGAATTTTTAGTTTTTGATGCTGAAGACTACCGATTGGACATATTTGGAGCAAACTAATTATGTAAGGAAATTTTTCGAGGTGCTATGTAGATAAGTTAGGTGATTATTGGATGATGATAGTAAAGTTCAAATTTTAAAATAAAGAAGTAAATGAAGAATCCTAATTCTCAACAATTTCTTCTAAAATTAGGAAGAAATCTCCATTTTGTCACGACTGTGGGCAGTGCCTTTTACTAAATTTGTGAGTAAATAATTGTTTTGCTGACATGCAACAAGCCAGTAACTGATAAGAATAATAGATTAAGAGAGGAAATCAAATAACCTTTCTTTGTTGCTAAATGTGAGTTGATTAAAAATTCAATTTAATTGTTGTTCAGGCCATCTATTTCCTGTGATGGATATATTCTCTCTCAAAAAGCAAGTGCTTTGTATTACTTTCTTATTGAAGTCCACAAACATACAAGCCTATAAAATTCACCAATCTTAATAACTTGCTACAACTGAGTTATCTATTTCTGTATTTTCAACTCTTTGGTCTGAGAGAGATAGAGAGCTTCTTCATGGACATTCTTATGATAGCTCTCTCAATTTTGGGTGGTTTTAGTACTTCAATAGGTAATTTAGTTAAGCTTATTTTTAGAAACTCAGCGATTAGACTTGCAGCTAACCAGCCTTTTATCGTTATTACTCCATACTTTGGTTTAAGTTTGGTTTAGTGATTGTGGCACGTATGGGATGAATCAGAAAATCTTTGACATTGAAGATGGTTCTGGTTTTTCTCGACAAGAATATTCCATTTTATGGAATATGTCGTCATAACTTTCTGAACTTTTCTTTTATTGCTTTTTTTTTTGTGCATGCATAATCCCTCTCCAGTTAGATGAACCTAGTTCAAGATTAGGCCTTTTTCTGTAATCTAATCTTAACTTTTGGGTTATGGAACAGGTGCACTTGTTGTAATTCTTAATCAGGTTCCCAACTTAAAGATGCTTGGTCTTTTACAGGTGAATCTGAGATGTTGATTGAACTTGCAAATATTATCCAAATACTGATTTATTTTTTGTTTCCTTCTTTCTTTGATTTTTTTCATGAGTTAATAGAGAGAGAAAAAAAAAACCACTCATGAATGCAACATCATTCTTGAATAATTAGTTGCTGATGGAGTTTTTGTTTGCTTTACTGCTTGTCTTGATATTCCTCATCCAGCTTATGCTTAATCATTGAAGAGTGCTGAAAACTGATTAATGTACTTTATAATTAGTTGTTGATGTGGTTGTGGTGCAATAACACTGTTTAGACCTCTCTGTGCAGGGTTTTGCTGCAGGCCTAATGTTGAGCATATCATTCCTAGATCTGGCTCATAATGCTATGAACTCAATTGGCTTCTTAAAGGGCAACCTTTGGGTTAGCAATATTTATAAATATTAATAATTCTAATCCATTTGCTTCAAGACACCATTTATTTAGGTCTATGTTGATGATTTATTTCTCATTTCTTGAGGGTGCAGTTTTTTGGAGGTGTTATATTCTTCGCTATTGTTGCAAGGTTTATCCCAGAACCAACAGTTATCCCTGGTTCAGATGTTAAAAGTAAAAAGGTTTTAGATTATTTGCTTCCATAAACCATAATTATTTAATTACCCAAGCTGATGTCAACTGCTGCTTATGTGCCGGGATGTTAAAAGGTATATTGATTATTTAATGTTGTGCTTTGGAGCAGATGAATGGGGATGGAGAAGGAAAGGACATCATGAAAAAGCAACGCCGCCAAGTTTTTTTCAGTGGGATTATTACAGCTATTGGTATGATGTGGTCTCTTATTATTTTTGTTTATTCTGTCAACTCCAACTCCATTTGTTTATAATTCAGGGAATTGGAAATCGTAAGTTGCATGTAGTCAATATGACTACAGATGCTAGGGCATATAGCCTTAATTATGGTGGAAAACCCTATGCGGGTCTCATTTAATCAATTTTCACATTTGAAACTTGGTTGATTTCTTTATTATTATATAACTTTCTTTTTTTATTTTAAAAAAAAAACATGAATTGGTATGATTTGAGGGAACGTTTTTGTCTTATGAATTGCAGGCATAAGCTTGCACAATTTTCCAGAAGGCATGGCAGTGTTCCTTGG
Organism: Balakata baccata; assembly: GCA_949630135.1. Taxonomy (NCBI): domain Eukaryota; kingdom Viridiplantae; phylum Streptophyta; class Magnoliopsida; order Malpighiales; family Euphorbiaceae; genus Balakata; species Balakata baccata. The sequence continues at coordinate 47,480 of CATIWF010069351.1, forward strand.
CTCAATTAAGGTAGTTCATCCTTGTTTATATTGAGCTTGGAATACTGAGTGAATTTTATGAAAGACAATATACTAAAAATGAAGTATATTCTTAATGATTGAATTCTATCTTCTTTTACTTCTTTTACTTTGTGATCTGTTTTGAGGTGTTCTGTCTATTATCAAGTTTATCTCCATTTACTAATACTTCTGATATATTGGTTTGAGAGAAATTATTGAGTTAGCCTATAAATGCATCTTTGTTTAATAAATGTTTTATTCCATGCTTGTCTTCTGATGATAGAAATATCGAATCAGCCTTTTAGTTTTGTTATGAAAATCTTCCTGTTTGCTGGAGTTTGCACCACCGATATTATGAAGATATTCGAAGTTAAGAATTTGTGTTCTTGGGTCCAATTTCAACATAGCATATTTTTGCATATCACATTGACCAGATTTATTGCTCCTTATGTTTATGCGTGTGGTTTTTCAACTAACACTAATGAGGTTTTACTTTTTATGAGCCACAATGGTTTTTCTTGCGCTGTTACAACCTAACAAGAATTCTCCAAATTAGTTAATATTTTCAAAATTCATATGATTGATGTTTCCAGGCTTTAGTAAAAATTAATGCTAATGTGCTGAAACTTCGAACTCTTATGTAATTGGCATTTGGATGTTAATGTTGACTGCTGTGCATTTCTGGTCATGAGATCCAAAAGCAGTATTACTTATTTTGTGCTACTCATTTCTGCTGTTAAAAAATGTTTATTTATTTTTTATTTTCTTTCTTTTTTTTTAGGGCCTACGTGTTGGTCTTAATTTGGCCTTGGCCATTGCATTGCACAACATTCCTGAGGTACAGTTTCAGATGTTCGATATTGCTATTCTTATCATCTCTGGCAGTTTAGAACTTCGATACTGCTAATCTTTTGATAGATAAATACCCAATTGGTGAAAATTTTCATTTTTATCATAATTTGTTTTATGTTCATTTGCACAGGGCGTTGCTGTTGCACTGCCTGTTTATTTCGCGACACAAAGGTGATAATTTATTGGGAAACTATTAGTTAATAATTTTAAAGCACTATGAATATCTTTGTTGTTATATATTTATAGCAGTTTCTCGATTCAGCAGTACTGTCACGTCTGAGTGATTGGTGTGGTGAGATCTGTTTACAGTTTCTGATATGTCAATAAAGTTATTCTTAAACTATCTATGTTTCAATCTTATATATATATTAAGAAGATAATTAAGTGGCTGGTTTATGTGTATGTCTCAGCAAGTGGCAGGCTTTCAAATTGGCAACACTGTCTGGTTTTGCTGAACCACTTGGCGTTGTGCTTGTAGGTATGTCGATAATTTCTTATTGCATTTAATGTTGAATCATAAAATAGTTTCGTATTGAGAATATATTTGCTTCTTTACCCACAGCTTATCTATTTCCAAGCAGCTTAAGTCCTGAAATCCTTGAGGGCTTGCTAGGATCAGGTTTGCCCTAAAATCTGCTCATCGGCATGTCAAATGATTAGAAAATTAATATACTATTAAGATATCTCTCTGCTAATTTATAAAAATATGCAGTTGGTGGGGTGATGGCTTTCCTCACCTTGCATGAAATGCTGCCATTGGCTTTTGATTACGCTGGGCAGAAGCAAGCTGTTAAGGCTGTGTTCATTGGTATGGCCTTCATGTCAGCAAGGTAATAAATCTTGTACCAAATTTTGTATTGTTTAAAAATTCACATGCAAGAAAAGTGACCCCCCAATAGAAAAAGAAAAGGGTTTTGTTTGATATATATATTATGGGACAACTTATTAGGTGCTGTTTGTTTCCTTACTTTCATAAAAAGTCAAAATTTTTAAACGGCTGTTTGCTAGTTCAGAATATATTCTCAGGAAATCGCTTTTTCTTGTTCAAAAAATAATGATATATGGGTATTTGATTCCAACATATTTATAGAGAATCATCAGCCAGTTTGAGTACTTTTTCAGAGAGTCATACTTGTTGTGAGATATTGAGAGATATTTAAATAATATTTTTAATTAGCTCGATTTATGTAATTAGAGATAGGTAGAGATTTAAATCCTAATCTGTATTGGTTCCTATTCTTTATATATTTGTTTTCTATTTTGTATTCATAAAATTGTATATATAGAGTTTTTACCATCAATGAAATGATCAATTTTTCTCCCATTCTTTTTTCTTTACATGGTATCAGAGCCATGAGTTCCAATGAAATCCTATCTATAAATCGATCTGAAAGTTATGCCTAAGTAGATATCTCTTTGTCATAATTGGGTCACCATGAGTGATCCATTTTGTTTTTCTACCCTTGAGAGCAAACTGTGTAATTTCTTAGGTTACTCTTGTCGAGTAACATTTGTTGTCAGTATGTCTCACTTGACTCTTCTCAGATTGTATGACATTTTCTCCTACTTGATTAGGTCTACATTGGTGTGGTGTGAGGCCTTTTATATTACATGTTTTGTCGGTTTGTATGACATTTTCTACCTGATTGGATCTACACTGGTGTGGTGTCAACCCTTTTGTATGTTTTTTACATCTATAACAAATTGGACATAATCGATATCTATACTCCAACATGAGGGGAGATATTGAGAGATATTTGAATAATATTCTTAATTAGCTTGATTTATGTAATTAGGGATAAGTAGAGATTTATTTCCTAATTTGTATTGTTTCCTATTCTTTATATATTTGTTTCCTATTTTGTATTCATAGAGTTGTATATATAGAGTTTTTTACTATCAATGAAATGATCGATTTCTCTCCATTTTTTTTTCTTTACAATACTCATACTAGAAAATGATCACCTGAATTCTGTAATATTCATTTTGTAAAAACAAGGATAGATAATATGTTATTGAATATAAGACTGGAAAGGGAGATAAATTTCTATGGTTATAATCCTCAACATAAATCAGATGTGTAGTGAAAGATTGTCACTACTTTGGTAATGGTCATTGGTTTAGTCTTCTGTATCAATTTCAATGGTGGAATGCTGTACTGGTGAATGCACCAATTAATTTTATAGAATCCAAAGTGTGTTTAGTTCATCTTGTGCCTGTTATTTGTTCAATGTCTGTACTATTTACATGTATTCATTTTGATTTTTCTGCAGCCTATATTTTCTTGAAATAAGCTTACCCGCTGAGATGAGTTTGTAGCAGCTGTGCTTCAATGACAATGTTGTACAATACTCAAATCTGACATGGTGTCGCCCTTTGATCTCATCAGAAGACAGAAAACATGTCATGAAAAATATTGTTAATTCTGTAGTTAACCTTTTTTTTTTTGGGGGTCAAAATTGTGTAGTTAATCAATACCTCGAAATTTACTTCCTTTATTATTATTTTTTTTTTTTAAATGAAAGAAGAAAATCGTCCAAATAATGAAATAATATCCAAGGGGCCTGGGGATGAGGTGAAGGAATGGGGAAAAAAACCTTGAAACTTGGCACCTTGAGAAGTTATTAACTTCATTGAGTTACAGATCATTGAACTTCTACTTTATTTTCTATACTGGATGCAAAACAAGTGGGTTCTTTCCAGGTACACAGTGGTGCTCAAACAACTACTCGCAACAATTTCCTTTTGGTCATTGTGATGTGCAATATCTAGATCAGATGATTCATATGGGTCAATCTAATCATGCTCTAAACTGTATGAAAAGTAGTTAAAGCCTTGTACATATGGCAGAGACCCTATTTGGGCTGACGGGACACTATTTCTTTTATGTATACTCTCTGACCATTAATCTTATTTACACCACCCATCTTGGATTCATCACTTTATCTTTTCGTGCAAATATTATATCAGGCGGGGAAAAATGCCTATTGAAAAGACATCTAAAATGAAGCCTCAAGCCATCAGTGATCAGTCTTAGGTAAAAAACTTTTGTCTCACAGGCTATAGCTTTAACCCCAGCATTAAAACAGGCTTAGGAAATTAACCACTGTGAATGATACAATTTTTTTGAATTGTCACTTGACAGTGTGTATTTATGGGGAAGGGGAGAGGATTAGAGAAAGAGAGGGGATTGGATTTCACCATACTTATTTTTTTTTCCCCATTTCTCTTTTGCTTTTCTTTGGACTTTGGTTATTATTATTATTATTATTATTACATTTGATACCATCATGACAGATGCTGGGGAAAGCAAATTTTCTAACAATTGATGGGGGAAGCAAAGATATCAAGAAGAGATTCATGGGATTAAAGGTGTTTAGTGTCCAGTCCAATCTTGCCTTCAAATGGAAGAAAGTGGGCTTTTGATTGGATATGTCAAAGTTGAACATAAGAAGAGGGAAATGTAGAGGGAGAAAAAGAGACCTACACTCAAAGCAAAAGAGTTAAAAAAATGTCTCATGAGAAAGAAAAGGATAGACAAAGTTTCATTCAAAGCTTTATTGGGAAGAGGACCAACTTATTTGATAATCACATATTTTGATTGAATGTACTCTTTAAAAAGGCTAACATAAACTAACCCCTCAGTGAAAATGTAAAGTGAGGAGTCAGATGGATCCTTGATTTCCTCTACAAAAATGGACTTTTTCTTGACTGGATCTTTATAAATTAGCGTCAATAGTATTCCATCATGGTCGGATTCTTTTTTTTTTTTTTTTAAATAAAGAATCAGATTGAAAATTGGAACTTTGATAACTCACAATTATGATCTTTAAACCTAAACTAATAAGGCTGTAATCAAACTTAACCGAGCCAAATATTGAAGAGTTTATATTTGATTCGTTTAAATCTGTCATAAGCTTGAGCTCGATTCGAGTTTTAATATTTGAATTTTGAACTTGAGCTCGGATTGTTTCAAAACTAATTAAATTCACGAGCTGCTCTAGTTCAGCTCGTTAACTAATGGTGATAAAAGCTAGAGTTCGGTAACAAAATATTATATAGACGAGCCTTAATCGAGCTTTTAAATACGCATGTTCGCAAATTTTTAAACGAACATATTCGCAAACTTTTAAATGAAAACATTCGCGAACTTTTAAACAAATATATTCACGAACTCTTAAATGAACATATTCGCGAATTTTTAAACGAACCAAACAATATTAAATTTAAGTTTGATAAGGTTTTCGAGCTCGGCTCGTTAAAATTAATAATTAATTTTTAACGAATTCTTTTTTAACTCACGAATGGTTTAATTTATTTACAGCCCTATGTACGTTAAACTGCAGTTTATTGGTCATGGTCGGATTCATTGAAAGAAAGAGTGCTACTAAGTTTAAGAAAGGACCCACCCAGAAAGAGACTATTTTCTCTCTTTTTCTATCTCAAGCTTTAATTTTTTTTTTTTAAAAAAAATAAATAAATTCCTCTAAAATAAGACCTCAGTTAAGGGGAATCTCCAAAACATACAAAAGAAGCACAGCTATAAAGTCAAGAATACGGCATTGGCATGTCCAAAGGAAGGACTAATTTCACTTTTTTTTTCCCCTAAATTTTTATGCAATTGTTCCCTCTTTTATTAAAGAACTCAATTTTTAACCCTATCTTTATCTAATTTATTTTATTCAAAATCCTAATGACTTTTGTTATTAATTTTAGAAAAAAGTGATAATGGTGCAAGAAATAATATAATCTAAGCTTTGCTATCATTCTTTCTTTAACACAAGCTTGTTAACTGTTTGTCAGACCCACCATCAAACAATACTTTATATACAGTCAAATAACAAAATGGTGGCCTAATTCAACAAAATTTAGAAGAAAGAAAAAAGTTTAGTATCAAATTATCTGTTTTCAAATAAAAATTAAAAAAAAAAAAGAAAAAGGAAAAATGAATGAATATGAATTGCAGTGACAGATCAGAGGAGAACAAAGAAAACAAGAAAAGAATCGCACAGTTATCAGATTCATCACTCATTTCCAATCCTCTGTTATGTGTTAGTATACGACAGTGAAAACTAATAACTACTTAAAAGGAGAAGAGAGACTGCCATCACATAGAGGGCAGAGGCAGAGAGGCAGAAGCATGCAATTGCAGAGATTTGAGATTGAGATTGTGTTGTTTGTGATCATATGTACAAATTTTTTTAACAGTACATAATACTCTGAACTGTATAGTAACATGAAATGACATTTCAATCTCCCTTTTGACTGCTTCCTCTTTCTCTATTCTTGCCACAATTAAAGCTGCCATCAATATCCATTCCCCCTTTCCATTCTCTCTTTTGCCCTTGTCTTCTTATTTCCCTGAACCTGGAATTCCTCTATATATATATATATATTCCTAACTATTTATGAAGCTTAGTCTATAAATTACAATTACTTCAACCCAAAAACAAGAAAGAAATTTGATAAAGAACAAGGGTCATTTTGCTCTTTCTAACTAGCTAGCCATTTTATTTTAGACTTCCGGTATCCCCAAGTCCATAGACACTTAATAAATCCAATTCAAACCAGATCAGACAATTAAGATATAAAGCTCTTCTACATTTGCAAAACTCGAATTCAAAACTTGCTTAAAGAGTATTAGGTTGAAGCAACATACATTGGTTAACTAGCTAATCATTAATGATATAAACATAGTATAAATGTTATGTCCATGAGTAAAAACCTTCTCCACCATTAACCAAAGGGAAATGGGATCACAAAAGGCTGGTGCAAAATTTATGCTTTTTTGTTTAAATTTATAACAGGTTTCAAAAGCTGCTCTCAATGCATTCTGTTGAGAGGATGCCGATGGCCACATTGATTGACCATTTGTTAACTACAAACTCTTTAGTCTTCACAGAACAAAAGGAATTATTGAGGACGACGAAAGGTTGACAACACAACACCCACATGGCTACAATAAATGCCCCCATGCATTCACCATCCGCCCCAAATTTAGAAAATGAGAAATTTCCCCTCCTCTCCTTCCATTTATTAATCATTTATTGTCCTTTCTTCTTTAATTCTACTCCATATCCCTCTGTGCTGTTTTTTCTATTCAAATTTATTACTCACTTGTTCAAAGTTTTCTATTCAAAAAAAAACTTCCTTTGTTTTTTCCAAGACTCCATATCCCCTCTCTTTCAGAGAACTTACTTTCAAAGACAGCCCCCTCCCCCCTTTTATATTCATTGTAATTTTGTTTTCGAATATAATTTTGGCCCTCCAAGTAATCAACGGACTCCAGTTAATTTAAATATCTCTCTTTACTGTAAAAAATTAATGTAACTACTTAAGTTTTCCTAACTCTTTTCTATTAAAATCTTTGAAATTGGATGTAAAAAAATATTTTAAAAAGCAAAAAGGAGAAACGAAAAATAGTAGATTTCTTGCATCCTAAGACATAGCAAATCGCTGGCTTCATTTTCACTTTCCTTACCCACTTGATTAAAATTCGTCATTATTATTTATCAATTTTAATTCAAATTCATAAATTGACGCAATCATAATATATATATGGCAACAATTATTTTAAATTTGACCAACATTTTTTTTTCTTTTGTATTTGAATAAACTTACTATTACTCAATTATTTAATCTCCTATTTGTTAAATAATTTCAAAATTAGTTTTTATGTTGTCTTTTAAAAAAAAAAAATTGTTGTACATTAAAATTTACTAAAAGATGTACTATATATTCTATTATGGATGACTTTATGACTTAAAAGAAAAACGTATTAATCTTTTCTGATATGTTATATATTGATTATAGGTTTAACAAAATGCAATTTATTAATTTCAACAGTCATATATGATTATTCAAATTTTGGCCCCCACTCTATTTAATTCTGCTTCCGCCCTGTTCAAATTTATTGGTAGAAAACTTATATGCAAAATAAGGGAGAGAATTAATGAAGTTAAGGATTAAATTTTTCCAATTTAATTAAAAAAAATTATTATTTATTCCATATATTTTAACATGTATTTACAATTTGTCTTATTTGGTTTGACATAATACACTAATATTTTATGATATTTAAAAATTATATTATTTACCAACATGTAATTTGACATAATACGCTAGCAAAAAAGAATATTTTCTTTTGTTCAGAAAAATACTAGTACAATAAATCAAACTTGCAGGAGATGCTAGTGCAATATATTAAAATTTCAGGGAATAAATAATATAATTTTTAAATATCATAAGGAATACTCGTATATTATGTCAAATTATAGGAAACAAATCGTATAATTTTTAAATTTTAAGAATTACTAATTTATTATATCAATTAAATAGTAATTTTTCCTTTAATTAATGGAGGGAAAAAAAAAAGAAAAAAAGAAAAATTGGTCTGCGTTTATCTTTCGGGAGACAGCATACAAAGCAACATCTAATTAAAGTGGAAATAAATTGAAGAAATGCACAAAAAGAAGAGATCATGGGTTTCACAGTAATTAATTAACACTAATGCTTAATTTAATTAATGGGTACTTCTTACTTAGCTTGAAGACACCATATAATTCTGTGAACAAGATGTTGATCACCGAGTGGATTCATTATCTTGCTCAATTTCAGAGGCGGGTTCTTCTTCTTCTTCAAAGGAATCAATACCATAAGCTGCATGGCCTTGCCCAAATGATTTGATGTGATCTTTGAGAGACCTTTTGTGCTTGAAATCAGAACCACAAGTGCAATACCAAAGCTTCCCACAGTTCTTCTCATGGGTTCGCCAATCGCCTCTAACAGCAAAAGCTTTGCCGCATTTTCTGCACATAAAGGGCTTAATTCCATGCTTTCTCTTGTAATGGGTTTGAAGGGTTCTGAAATCTTTGAGGGGTTTAGATCTTGGATGATCAATGTTGTTCCTGCACCCTGGTGCACAGCAATAGCACGGCAGCCTTAGCATTGCCGTTGGTTGTGTTCCTCTTAGACTCTCTGGCCCTTTTCTATATTGAGATCCATGCCCCCACATATGCATCTACACATTCAAAACAATCCTCACATATTCACCATTTTTATTTGAAAATTAAAGGAAAAAAAAAGGAAGGGAGCACCTTAATGTAGATATGATCTTAATTAATTTGCACCCAAGTCTATATACGATATCATATATATTTTGTTTTGATGCTGTGATATTAATATTATCTCGACTCGAGGTGTTATCACTTATGGAGTACTTCCCTAAATTGAATTCATCATCAATCTATCTAATTAATATCATAGTAAGAAAACATATATACTTATGCTGAGAAGTTTCTGCATGTATATAGTGCATGCAATTTGTGCAGAGAGCTGAAAAATCCCTAAATCAAGGATCAATAGTATGCGGGAGGAAGAAGGATTTTTTCCAGCTACACATTAGGGCATGTGTATATATATATATATATATATATATATATATATATATATATATATAATATCTAACAAAGAAGATAAATTAAGGGATGTATGTAATTGAGAAAAATTCAAGTGTGAGATTTTTTTTTAATGAGATCTTCATGGTAATTGAGATAGATTTTTTCATGAATATCATTTGAGCTTGTGTTTTACTCACTAGGCAAGTTGAAGAATCACAAACTTCAAGGTATAAAAAGCATGGTGAGTCACTGAGCAGTTCAATCACATAAAGAGAGCTACTGATTTTATTCTCAGTTGGACCAGGTATAGATTTATTCTTATTTTTTAAATCCCAAAGCCAACAAATCATGCAAAAAGAAGGAGAGAAAGAGGAAGAAGGTGAAGAAACGTAAATTAGTTAGTCAAAAAGGAAAAATATGTCTTAAAGTAGAGGGGGTGAAAAAAAAAAGAACCCTAGCCTGCAAATTAAGGACCCATTTGATCATTAATTCCTCCCTTCTCAAGAATCCAGCTTACAATCAAAAGTGAAAGTTTGGTTGAAAATCAAAAGGATAGGAATGGGTGAGGTTTCACTTTTTTTCTGCAAAATCAAAAGGTATAGCTAAAGCTTTTCTTTTTCTTTTTAATTAAAGCTATTAATTAGATGAACATATATAACATACCTGCATGTTATTGTATCTGTTGAAGGTCTTGAAGCAAAGAGGACATGAAAACTGAGTAGGACCAATCAGAATCTGAGCAGGAGTTGGAATCCAATACTGACCCTTGTTAAGACTGTTAGTTTGATTGTACCCAGAAGCAGTAGCCACAGTCACTTCTTCTTTGTCTGATGAGATCTCTGATGAAGATAAACTTGACATCAGATCAACTGAACTTGGACTAGGTAGCCCTAAATGTAAAGCCACTGTCACAGCTTCTTCATCTTCTTTGTCCTTATCATTTTTGTCTACTTCCATGGAGGATTCTTGGTGCTCCTCATGCCTCGTTGGGCTTAAACTCAGAAGCTGAAGAGCTTCTTTCACAGGAGGAGAAGGAGGCGATGAAGATTGATAGTAACCCAAATACATATTGTAGCCATAGGATGAATATAAAGATGGATTAATGGAAGAAGAGGCAGATGAGGATAAGTGGTGTACTTGGTTTAGGTTATACCATCCATTGAAGTAATTGGAATATGGATCAGCCATGATTGTCAAAAGTAGGATAGAAGAGAATAGTAGAGTGGATATATATATTACCAAAAAATCAAGAAGAGAAGTGTAAGAGAGAAGGAGAAAATCAAGGTTTGGTAAAGTGAACCCAAATTGAGTTAAAAAGGAGAGACAAGATGTCACTTGTGAGGTGTGACTAAATAATACAGAAAGAAATATATGCTAAAGACGATGAGAGAAAGCAAAGGTATGTAGGAGGGTTGGGATGAGAAAGTGGAGGAGAAGATAATCTTGGGACTTGAAAGGACAAGCTCTACGTATTGAACAGTGTGTGAAAAAAATTGTAATATATATTGAAACAATAATAAATTTAACATACAATCAAATATATAATTTAACAAGCATGTAAAAAAATTAAAATAAATTAAATAACGCATAAATTATTTTGCCAAAAAAAATTAAATCAAACCAATAATATAATATATGTATGGAAATAATGGATTTGATTATAAAAATTTTAGTTTTTAATAATAAATTTTTATTCTTTTGTAAACAAGTAGGTACGTAAATCGATCCTATACGATATTAGAGTAGAAAGCTTTTTTTTTGTTTTTCAGAATTCGGAATTAGTCCAACTTATTTAACTATTATTTGATGAGATTTTAAATGCGGTAAAATATTTAATTTTAGAATAAATGTATATTCAGAAATTAAATTTGAAATCTCTAATAAAATTAAAAGAGTCTTATTTCAATTTATCTATACTCTTTTAGATAGATTAGAAGACTTTATTTATGCTAATTATTACCCTAAAAACTTAATTAAGAGAAAAATATAATAATAGTTTTACTATATTACAAGATGGAAGTTTGAGACCACACAACTCTTGTGACGAGACCAGTATTACTGAGATAAAGCTATTTTCTCAAAAAAAAAAAAAAAAAGCTATTTTTAAAATATTCTATTATTAGTTGGGTTTATAAATGAGAACTGATGAGAGGTGACTATACATGGAAAATCTTTTCAAACTAGGGTTGGAAGGCTTCTGTACTGATTACTACTATCCTAATAGAGGAAGAGTGAGAAGTAAAACTAATACATGTAAGTATGCAGAGGGCGTTTTGTTTGTACAGAAAAGAGGAGAAGGATGGTAAATTTTTGGTTTTCATTGGGAAACAAATGAATAGGGTCAAGTAAAAACAAGGTAGCAGTTGCTTTGGTGGGTGCGCCCTGGTCGGCTGGGCTCAGTACCATGCACCCCTTATGTCTGTCCCAACCAATCTTACTGTTTAGTTAAGCTAAGCTCCTCAGAGCCCCACATGGTTTCTTCTTCTGATCATTCTTCTGCCATTTGTTACAGTAATTTCCAACTACTATCTATATATATTCACTTCATTATAACTTTGTTCCTCTATTGTACCAAGTACCAACATTGATTTATGCATGTATTTTTCCTTTCAAAATCCCTAATTGATCATCTTTAATTATTTATAATGCTTATAAAACCAAAGTTTATGATTCCATCCTTGCTTCAAGGGTTTATAATGCATGATCATAAAAAGGAAATCTTTGCTTCATATGGGTATCTTTAATATATATTTACTGACGACCAATTAACAGCAAGCATAAATCGGATATCCATGTTACTGTCTCTGTTTCAATAGCCACTATACAGCTGTTTCGTTGTTTATGAGTTATTGCAAGTGATCAAGCGGAACAAACAGACGGAAGTTAATTCTTTTCTTGGTTTTTTTTTTTTAAACTACAAATGTGCTCAGTTTATAAATCAATAGGTTGAAACTAATTATGCTCGTGCCGGATAAGATTCCGAAGGGCGTCAACACTCGTTCAAGAATTTTTGAGGTAGCTGTACATTCAAAATTCAAATTTAAGACTCCGGTTAAGTTGGAAGAATTTTGTAAGAAAGTAATATAATATACCCTTACTACTCTTTTTTGATATGTCCTAATGGCAGGCACCTGGTTCTTTTAATTTGGAGAGAATGAAGAGAGGACCCATTAATAAGCTATAGCTATATATGATCTGATATTCAAAATATGAGTAATTAAAAAGAAGCATATTTTGGATTTGAATCCCACTATACATACATTTTTGTAAGAGTAAAAAACCTTAACTATGACTAATTAAGCTCAGACTATAATTAGTTTTAGATCATAAAACCGACGAGAATACTTTTATATATATATATATATATATAGGCAAAGTGGAATGGGGGACAAGTTGGAGTATTCAGCCTTTTTCTTTTATGAGATGGTAACCAAACGATAGTACTAGGAGTATTAGATTAATGGAGATTTAAGATGACTACAGATTCATAAAGTTTATCACCACCAAAGTTATTAACTTTTTTTGTCCATATATATCATGCATGCATGATTAAATCATTTCACACCTCAACTAATTTAATAATGCTGTGCTTCTAAGGCAATGATTTTTAAAGTGATATCTTTAATTTTAGCTAAATACTTTGTATTATTATTTTTGAGATAATGCAGAAAAAGAATTACAGCTCAAAAAACGTTTGTAGGGGCTGGCCATGGCCCGGATACTGTACTTCTTTACTGTTGTCAATGAAGACATGAGAGGCATTTTTGAATCTGGTAGAATCACTCACTCACTCACTATGTCCACGTATAAAATAAAATAAAAGAACAATATCATGCATGTTAATTTTTTATTACTTAAAAAAATTCTTTGAATTTACGACCTTGTTTGTAAACTAATTCGGTCATTAATGTGAATAAAATAATTAATAAATTTATGTATATGTTGCAAGATTAATTTACGGATTACGAAATAAATTGAATCTATTTAATATTTTTCTTACGTAAAAAATATGATATAAAATCAAGTAGAGCGCAAATAATTACAAAATTATCATTAAATATTGAATAGAAAAAAGAAATGTTATAAAAAAAAAATAGTGTTGGGGATTGGAGTGTAACCAAAATTCATTTGGAAGTTCCCAAATCACGCATAGTTTCAATGCATGGAGAACATTAGCAGGAGACAATAAAGTGCACCACTTCTCGTATTATCACCCCATTTATTTGGTTTTACCATTCCACAGGATCTTTCATGTCTCTTATATCTTCTTTTTTCATATATAACTAATGTGTACATACTTCGTAATTGGTTATGATTTTTTTTTTTTTTATAACTCCTCAAAATTTTTAAATAAATGTTCTCTCTCTCATTAAAAAAACTTTTTTTTTTTTTGGAAACGAATTGTAGTAGTTTTAAATTATAATAGGAACATGTTGAATTCAAGTATCCGAGACGGCACGAGTGTATCGTATCAGTTACTTGCTGGAACCTCCTTGTCTGTGTTTTGTAGTGAGATTTTGGGGCATCTCTCCCTATTTTCTGAAACCCCATATCACTATTTTTATGTCTGTCTCTAGTCTTTTCACTTTTAAATGTTGAATCCTTCTCAGGAATATTCTGATGATATTCAACCTTTTTAAATAAACAAAGGTTTATTTTGGTAACCATACAGGTAAAACTATTTATTAGTAAATGAGCAATTAAAACTTTTCTTTTTAAGAGAAAAAAAAAAAAGGAAATTGAAACACGTGGGAAGCTTTGTAAGAAAGAAGCAGAAAGGAGACACGTGGTGGATGTCAGAACGATAGAATTGCAGTGCAGATAGGGAAAGCAGAGTAAATGCAGTTTCAAGTGCAATGATTGATTAACAGTTCTCTGTTCACTTCATGACATGACCTCTCTTTTTATTTCTCTCTCTCCTCTGCATCTTCAGTTCTCTTCTCCATCATCTCTTTCTACAGAAGAAGCTCTAAAGCCTCCAAGCCTTCGAAACCATAGGCATTGGAGAGGGTTTTTAAAGTCAACTGTTGATGGATTTTATAATCCCAATCCATCCTTACCCTTTTCAAATTATCGATTGTTAATTAGATTTTTATTCTTCCCAGATATCAATTCAATCCAGTATAAGAATATTATTTGATTGTTCCATATAAATCAGATCTACGTAACTTCTATTCATCATAAACAGTACCATATCATTTAAAGATATCCAACTAATATTTTACTCTCAGCCCATATTTTCCTGAATGATCATTTTCAAAACCAACTACTGAGCTCATGTCACTGAATTTTCCCTACCCAGCGGGTACTCTTTAATTGTTCGTCTTTATAGGTCAAGCATATTTTCCCACTGGCTGAATAAAGGAAAAAATTCGCATTTCGCTCAGAGGCCAACTCCAAATAGAAATCCAATTTTTAAAATAAATAAATAAAAGAAATAATTCCCTACCTTTTTTTAACATATCATATCCCAGTAAAAGCAGAAGAGACCTTCCTTTTAGGATTTCAGACTTCTGCAAATTATGCAAGTGTTATCTGTTTTATTTTATTTGGAAAAAAGAAAAGACAAACCCTTCTATTAGGTATTCATGCTCCTTTGACTTCGCCATATGCCCACCAAAACCTCTACAATTATTTTCCTCTCCCAAGCATAACTACATTTATTTCCTGATGTTACTCGACTATGCAATCAAATTGACAAGCTTTGAACTTTCAGGTCATGGATACGAGTATACGACCAGGATAAAATTATTAAGCGGAGATGTACATAACTTATAACACGCAAGTCTTGGTCATTCGGGACAAGAAAGACTAGGCTACATGTGGCATTATTTGCATTCCAGGCACAGTGATTCCAACTATTCATCCAAACAAGTATATCACCATTAAAGAGAAACACTGTAGATGTCCTATAAGTTGACCCCCCATATCACAAAATACGTATCTTACAGAGTATCTATTTTTTCATAACTAAAACCAATTTCAAATTTAGTGACAGCTATCTAACATAAGATGTAGCTTTATTCCTGTACTGTTCCATGAACCAACTTAAGTTTTCATTCGAAATACGAGTTCCCATTTAAACCCTTGGGTCCACTTATAAATGCATTTGGATCATACAAATTGGAGTTGAGGTTGGAAAAGCTGTCAATTTCGTAAAATAAAAAATGACCAGGCCTTAGGGCCGGTGATGATACAATAATTCTTACTGATATAAACAAAAAAACACTTCACTGGCAAGCAATACAGACCTACAGGAAAGCCGTATGACAGTTAATTGCATAAGAGACAAAAAGAATACCCACTCGGACGCTATAGGGCATTAATTTCGGTGACCAACTCCGAAGTGAAACCTCTTTGCGTGTCTGTCGTTAAATGCATATTCTAGGCGCAAAGGGCCTAAAGGAGAGTCCACGCGGACGCCAAACCCATATCCATATCCACTTCCAGGTTTCAGCCTTGCCCCAGCTGGATCACCTGACAAGGAAAAATGAACAAAGTCCACCAAATGAGAGAAAAAAACTACAGTACTATCGGGTGAAATATGCAGCTCACTAGCAGTAGCCTAGTAGGAGTATTCTGGAGCAATGAAACTAAATATAACAAGTCCAAAAATGTAATTTCAGTTTGAACATTCAGATTATAGTGTTTCTGTAAATGGACATTGTCTGAATTGGCTGGCAGATTGCCTTTAAAAGAGATTATATATGAGAGTGAAAAACACCATGCTTTCCTATTACATATATGAGCAACAATGAATTATCGTGCTTTCCTTTGATAATAGGCCACTAAGTTCACTACAGCAGAGCTCTATATTTCAAGATTAAGTAGATACTTGTTAGAACCGTTCAGAATATTAATAAGCAAACCACAAAAAGACCTACCGGGCACAGTGGGTCCAGATCCCAGATCAGTTCCATAATCAGAGAAGAAAACTCCTTCCACTGGCCCCAACTGTAAACCAAGGAAAGCGAAGGATTAATCAGCAAAGCTTCAAATTTATATTTAGATTTCATGGGCAATCGCAAGCAGGTGAATAGAAAGATCATCGAGCAGATGAATAGCAATTTGTAGGTTGCAGAGGAAAAGGGTAATTAGACGCAGTCACCTACCAAAGGGAAGGAAATTTCCCCTGAGCCCACAACATAAGATCGAGCAGATCCTACAGCACCTTCTTCATATCCTCTCACACTGTTTGTTCCACCAATAGCAAATGCTTCATGAGGAGAGAAATTACCTATCACATGGCCACCAGACAAACTGGAAAATCGAAGCACAAGCAAGTCAACAACTTGAATCAGAATATGTTCTCTAAATTTCACCATAAATAAAAATTAAAACAAGCAATCAAGGAAAAAGGAATTATTTTTTCACTATGATAGTGAAGCTTAGCTTAGCCACAGGGATTTGACATTCTGATTAGCAGATGCAAAAAAGTTAGCAATTCTCATTATTAATATGTTCACTCAGGAGCTTAAACAGTCAGCAGTTTGTTAACAAATGGGACAGTTCTTAGAAATTAAAGGTGTCAACAGCTTAGATGGACCTTGTTAGCCAACCTCCTCAAAAGAAATTCCTTTTAATATGTACATATCAGAAAGTAGCACCTCCTTCTGGGGAAAAACAAGACTTGCTAGCTTGGCCCTTTGAGCATTCGTTAAAATGGAATGCCTAATTGGATGCATGATACATCACTGGGCATGATGGCTAAAATTTCCTGGTTAGCCATTCCTATATTACGATGCAAGGTTACCCATCTGATATCTTATATTCTTGCTTTTATATCTCAACTTCATATTGATTTTACAGATGCAATCATGCAACCCATTATAAAGCTTCTATTACTTCATCAGTAGCTTTCATTCTAGCCATCATTAATAATTTGGCTTTGAGCATAACTTGAATAAACTCACATTATGAATTTTTCAGCCAAAGCTTCTGCTACAGCAGTTTTTGCTATCTAGGCCATGATTTGGACTACATAAAATTGATCCTCCAACATCTAAAAGATACATATAGATATAATACCTGAGAAGAAAGAGTGCAGGACCAATTTCTACACCTTTTCTAGCACGGGCATTTACTCTGTTGAAAAACAGCCACTCAGGCCAAAGAGGAAGTCCTTGTTCCACATTCAATACAAACTGCGAAGATACAATGATGATCCCCAAATGCATTAAAAAAAAAACAGTAGATGAGAGAGAGAGAGATTGACAAATATAAGAAGTATAGAAGACTAACCATCGAAGAACCATGGTCACCAGAGCCAGAATAGACACTTTCAAATTTAGCAAGTAGCATATCATCATGAGTCTTGCCGCTGCAACACAAAATAGTTAAGCAAAGAACAACAGATGGGAAGACTAGTACATTAGTCACTTAGCAACAAAACAAAAACCAATGAAAATGGCAGCATAACTTCTGAAAGTTTCATAATATCTACTATACGATACCTCGCAGTGAGAGGGCTACTATAGTGGTCCTTAATGATTGGATTTCCTTTTTCATCACGAGCACCAGCATGCTGAGTTTTTGATGATTTAGAGGAATTAAACAATGGATAAAGTTTTTATGGGCAAAATGCTACATAGAAGCAGATAGAGAACATTTCCCCTATTATTAATACAGCCTAGTATCACCCATTTAGTGAAGTACCTGAAAAATAAGCCCAGCTGTCCCGCTCCACTTCGGCCTCAGCGGTCGACTGAATTCTACACCAGCTGTGACACGAGCAATGGTAAGACTGCTATTGCCAGGTTGGTTACCATGAACAAGATTCCCAGGGGTTCTTGAATTCTATCATAGACAATCAGTTACATGAGATAAGCCATTCCTATCACCAAGAGTAGCTGAAATTTGTGTATTAGAAAATGAGAAATAAAAAAAGAATTACCTGAACCATAAAAGTTCTGGATGTCCGTTTATCATCGCCTTGAATCCATGGGTCTGTGTAGTTTATGCGAAATATTGAGTCAATTTGACCTCTCTCTAAAGAGATATTAAGTTTCTGGTTTCTTCCAAAAACATTTCTATGGGAATATGTGAAGCTGCAATAGGAATAGAACTATGAGGTATGACAGCATCTTCGCAAATTGTGACAAAGTATAGTTTGATATTATATGCCATCATCACCAGAAAGGACGAGAGGCATGTGCTTATATTCCATGCTTGAAAATGCAGTGGTCTAAGCACCGTTAACCTTCCTAAATAATCATCCCGCATATCCTCTTAAATTCCAGAAATTAATCATGTCTATCATCCAATTTTGTCCTCTATCCTCCTATCATCAAATTTTAAATCAAATGTCTGTAAGTGTTTTTTTCTCCAAATCCCACCATGACCATGTGAATTACAGAACATGCTCATCAAATGTCTCGAAATTTTTAGATTTTTTAAAAAGGACAAACAATTTCAAAAGGAGGATTTTTTACTACATTAGCATCATAGTTGTTAAAAGCGTGCCCAAGGCTCAAGGCGCACCAAGCGCTAGCCTTAGCGCCTTGAAAACCCAAAGGCGGGCACTATCACAAAGGCGCACACCTTGGGCCTAAAGCGAGACGCGCATTTGTGACGTTAGTTAAATATTTGTATTTTTTTTTCTTGTTTTTAATGTGGGAAAACCTGAACCATTAATTATAAATTAAAAAGAACTTTTAGTAGATCTTACTACACCTAATTATTTCCAAAACAAACAATAAAAATAAAAATTAGGAAAAGAAAACATATATTTCAACCTCCACAAAGACAATTTGAACAGCACAATTTAGGCGCAAGACTAATTGTGTTTTACTATGATAATTCATAATTGATAAGTATTAGAATTTGTTAAATACAATATTAGTAAGCTTAGGATCCTTGTGTGTTTAGGACTTCAAATCTTTAGTAAGCTTATGAGCCTTGTGTTTAAGATTTCAAACCTTAATTGAGTTTTTTTCTTTGTGTATGCGTTTTTATTTTGCTGTTATGACTTATGTGTTTTAAATTTTAGCAGTTATAATATTATATTAGCTTGCTAGTAGTCTAATAATAAAATTTATAATTTTTTCAATTATTTTTTATTTTTGCGTCTCACGTCACTCAAGCGCACACCTGCACCTTGCACCTTTAATAACTATGATTAGCATCAAGAATCAAAGAGTTTTTCAAAATAACAAAACCTTTAGTTATCACTGCTCATAAAGGACCATTAGCATGTACATGTAACCAAGTACAAATGTTACAAAAAGATGAGGATATTGATTACCAGCTGTCCACTGTCAGTCCATGAACAGATATGAACTACTTAACAATCAGGAAGGGTTGGCAGACAGGCTCAGATCGGTTCTGTAAAACAGAGGCTCAAATCTGAACTTAAAAAGTATATTAAGATAACCATCGCAAAGTCAACTATGTTGTGAACTACTTAACAATCAGGATGGGTTGGCAGACAGGCTCAGATCAGTTCTATAAGACTCAGGCTCAAATCTGAACTTAAAAAGTATATAAAGATAACCATCCCAAAGTCAACACTCAACTATGTTCCATACATATAGAATTTTACTTTTACATCGGTCCCACTGAGAGATGATATACTAAAATATTCAACCTTAACAAGTCATTACAGATTAAGGAAAACAAGAAAATGGAAGGAATAAGTACATGTATCCTGCAATATTACCTTCCAATAAGTCCTGATAGAGGGCCACTTGTGATCCTAGAAATTTCAATTTGATCAGTATGATGCTTTAGATATATCACAAATACAAATTTAAACAAATAAATTTGTAAAGAAGCATTACCACGAGTGTCATCTGAATTAACATCACTTACCCACTGGATATGCCACCACCAGCAGAGAAACCTCCACTTGGGCGTTCAGCAACATTCATCACCAAATCAACTTTACCAGTATCTGAAATAAGGAGAGAGAGAGGAGGAGAGAAGACCATTAGTTTCCAAATGCAAGGCCTAAAAGACAATAAAGCATATATTCAACAAGCATCTCTTTTTAATTAATTGACAATTATTCTGGTCCCATAAGAAATACATAATAGTTAGCAACACAAGTCACTTATTCAAATTCAATCCGTAGGACTTGAAAATCAGTGCAGAATAATCCCTGTGAAGTTTGATTCAAATATCAAGCAAATATGGGAACCAAATAGTTTTAATATTGTTCACTTGGCATCAATAGGGAAAATAAGTGGCTCTTGTCATTCAATCCTCAAAGCCTTTGTCCAGCCAAAAAGATTTTTTGGTGCCTATGAAGCATAAAATCTACACCTAGCAATATCCAAGACAGTAAATGATATTGCACATTTGTATATTACCAATACTTTTTAGGAATTTATTACAAAAATATTTGAAAAGCAGCATAATACTCAAAATATGATGTTGGATAACAATCTATCTTGAAATGCTTAAAAAAAAAAAAAAATATCCTGTACTACCTCCAGCAGGTTGAGGAATAATGCTAACATCTTCCATGATTCCCATAGTCAACACAGTATCTACATCTCTTTTTCCTTGAAGCATGCTGTAGACCTACAAAGGGGCAATTTCAAATGCCAAAACACTTGGTAATGATCCAATCTACATATCAAATGCATATAAAAGTAAGAGACAGTAAATAAAAGTAAAACACCCAGAGAAGGAAAAACATGAGCAAACAAGTCCATCAAAATAACTTGATGATGAGTTACAAAGAAGATATATTTTTAATAGATCAAAAGGAATAAGTTATAAAGCATAAAAGGAGACAAGCTTAAAGAACAAAACGGTTGAACCGTCCTGTTCTGCAGAAATGATCATTGCTTATTACAAGTAACTCTGTCAAGGTACAACTAAGAGTGGACAACAATTACCTGACCCTTCTTAGTTGTAAGTTGCCTCAGTATTGTTTCAGGTTTTGTCTTCCCTTTTGTAGGCTCGCCACTGAAGAAAGTAGTATAGCACAAGTCAGCTATGCATCCTTGGATTGACATTGTTAAAGCTTTGAAGTATGTGTGATGTGCACAAAGGAACAGAAATTTACATGTGTGAAGCAAATTGAGGGCAGTCTCTTACGTTTTCCGGTCAAGGAAACGAATGGAAATGTTGTTCACCTCAGCTTCAGCAACTTGTAACCTTATAATACCCCCAGAAAGCATCTCAACTCCTGCAACCTAAAACAAGACAGAGATAAATGAGCTATAATCAACTTCAAACTCTAATTCAAAGAAAAACTAAGATGCCATATGTCATGAAAGATGATTCACTAACCAAGCCAAAAAGACCACGCTCCATGTACCAGCCATTGATGGAAGTTATAACATCATCCAAATACCTGATATTTACCACTTTTCCTGCACAGCTTGACATGGAAATCAAAACCAATGTAGTCTCCTACTAAAAGAGTTTAAATGCAGTATGACAAGTCATAAAACACATATAATATATTAAGCGAGGGCGGAAGGCTGACCTATATCCAAGATAGACACACTACTTGTTACATTGATATCAAAACCAATGTAGTCTCCTATTAAAAGAGTTTAAATGCAGTATGACAAGTCACAAAACACATAGAATATATTAAGCGAGGGCGGAAGGCTGACCTATATCTAAGACATACACACTACTGTTATATTGAGAGAGGGAAAGAGAGAGAAGATTACCGTATCCATCACGGAAAGCATCCTCCAGAAACTTTGTTGGAAGAACACTAGCCCCTTCACATACCAGTCCATGGAACTCCTGATTTGGTTCTACCTTAGGCCACAAGAAAGCAGAATTAATCATTAATTACAATTGGAACAAGAACCAAGCTTCTGCTCATAAATTTATTGTAAGTTAAAATTACAACCGATTAACAGTTAAACATAAACTCATTTGGAGAAAAGCTATAGAACGAACACCAAATGTATACTCAACACCCTCCTACAAAATTTTTGCATCATGACAAAACCAGGTCACAAAGTAAAATACACGATTAAGTATCACTTTGTTAACATATATCTGCTATCATCAGCCCTCAACTTATGGTCAGTGATTGTTACCCTGTTATCCATTGTACACTCAGTTTCTAATATGTTTGTAAATATCCATTTTGACATTTGCTCATCTTTTAGGAAAACATTGTAATCTTGGAAGCTATGGACGACAAAAGCATATAATGGGCAAAAGTTGAACAAGCCTTCTCGGATTTGTGCCTTAAATGAAACAATGGAAGACAGCCTTTTAAAACATAGGCTTGTGCAGTATAAGTTTCATGGAGATATTATATTTACACTAGAGATGAATGAATAATCAAATTTAAAAGGACAAAGCATTAAACGAATAGAACAAATGAGAAAAATAAACATCAATATCATCAGGCACAAACACGTTCATATTGTTCCATTCCAGAGAATGTTGTGCAACTTATTTTACCCATTCCACCATCGAAATCAGTATAATAACACTAAGACCAATTCATATTTGTTGATAATAATGATTTGACAGTTTAAATCAGTTCCACAGGAAACTTGCATACCTGAAACACTAATCTTATACCATCCCGAGTGTCTACAGCAACAGGCATACACGAGCTAAAATATCCACTATCAATTATCCTATGCACATCCTCCTGAACTTCGCGTACAGTGAGAGCTGAGTTAGCGCGGCACGCTTTCAATGCAGCCAAAACCTCCGATTCTAGGTCCTTTCTCTCAAGCTCCTCGCCGTCCTTGTTCCTCACTAATACTTCGCTTATCAAAACCCTCTCCTCATCGTGTCGAGTCGCCGAGTGGCTACCGCCACCACCCTTGGGCTGAGTCACCGGGGCTTCTGACCCTGGCTGCGCCGGCTCCGAAGGTTGATTCAAGGACAATGATGCAAAGCTGAGGATCGGCGATTTCGTAGGTGTCTCTGGCGGAGCTGAATCCGTCGATCGAGGAAGCGACAACGAAGCTGAACATAGAAGAGGTGAATTGGCAAACAAGCTAATCGTCCGAGTTATATGAATGGAGTTGAGAGAGCGAGTTACCAGAGAGTCGACGAAATTAGTAAAAGATAATCTGGTTTTGGCCAATTGGGAGGTTAGAATTTGAGAAAATAAAAGAAAAGGAGACGGCTGCTGCTGCTGCCGTGGAGAGAGAGGAGGAATTTTAAGGGAGGATGAAGTGAAGCTAACACCGACATTTTGAGGCATTGTAATTGAAATGCGGAGTTACTTCACAAGGAATTTAAGAAGATAAACCCTAGACGGAAATGCTGCTCCGCCAACTAGCAGCTAGTGTCGACTGCTGCTTCCTTTTTTCCCCCCTCTTGGAAGACTATCAGGAGAAGCGGAAAAGACAAAAAGTCACAAAACAGTACTCCCTCCGAAATTATGTATATTTTTTTTTAAGTATAATTATTTTATTGAATTATTAATATATTTTTATTTATATATATTGATTTTTTATTTACAGAATTATTACATATTAATTTATTTCATTTTATTTAAATTATTAATTAATTAATTAATATTTAAGTGAAATATAGAGTTATAATGGCACAACATTGTTAATTAGCTAATTTCATTTCAATATTTATAAAATTATTATTCATAAATAAAGTCCTAATACTACTAATATTTGATATAAGAGTACATGTTTATCTCAAATATTAAAAATTATATATAAAATATATGTATTATATATGATTATTATATATTAAACTTGTCTCAAATAAAATTCTAATGTTACTATAATATTTGGAATGTAGATACATATTTATCTCAAATATTAAAAATTATTTATAAAATAGAAGTATTACACATAATTATTATATATTGTATTCATCATTGATTGCTATTTAATTTATATATATATAAATTAATTTATTTAGTCTTATTATGATATGTATTCATAGTAAATTATTATATCTAATTTTATCAAATTACTAAATTATTTATTATTAAAAATCATATATAAAATATAGGTAATAAATATTTTACGATTATTTTATTTATCTCTATATTTCCACTTTTATATATTTTATTATTTATGATTATGATTTAATTAATAATTGAATCAATTATTAATGTGTGTTATATATGATTATTACATATTAAATTCATATGAAAATTAATAATTTATTTATTATTAAGAGTCATGTATTAAAAAAATAGATGTTGTAAGTATTTTATCGTCATTTTGTTTGTCTTTCCAGATTACTAATTTATTGTTTATTAAAAGTTTTGTATAGAATAGAAGTAATACGTATTTTATTATCACTCCATCTGTCCTCTTATTCCAAATTATCTACGTGTAATACACATAATTTTTAATAATTAGACTCATCATTATTAAATAAATGATAATAATATTGTTTAGCCAATTAATTTTAGTTGCACTTAATAGATTTTGACTTCTAATTAATAAATTTTTAATATTATTCACTAATAAATTAAATTATTAAATGATAAATTTAACTCAATTAACTAATACAATTATATTAGTTTTTCAATAAATTTATTTGTCTCTCCTCCTATTTCCGCTTTTATATATAATATAATATAATTAAGTCACATTTAATTTAAACACTGATAGTTGTTAATTATATTTGATTATTATATTTTATATTATAAATTTTAAAAATTTAACTCCTTATATATGTAATTAAAATAAATTAATTATTGAACTATATATTAAAAAATTTTAACTTTTAAAATAATTTATAATAATTTTACTCAATATTTTGAAATTCATATCATACATTATATGCATAATTTGTAATTTTATTTAGAATTATTATTATATAAATGCAATATATCAATGAAAATCATTATTATTATATTTTGAATGACAATATGCTATTAATATTTTTTTACGGTGCCTTTCTATTTTTTTTATTACTTGTTTTCTTTCTTTTTGATATTAGTTGTCTATTTTTTTTTATACAAAACATAGTTAGCTGTCCTAATAGGTTTGGATTTATAATTAATTAATTATTAATATTATTTATTAATAAATTAAATTATTAAATGATAAAATTAACTCAATTAACTAATAAAATCATATTGGTTTTTTGGTAAATTTATCTATTTCATCATGTTTTGGATTTTAGAAATGTGAAAATAAATTATTAAATTTTAAAAAACTACTTTTAAATTTTAACGGGTAAAAGTTAAAGTTATTTACAAATACGTGATAACGATACATTATATTGAAATATTGAATATAGCAAATCGCACAATTGTCATGTTATCTACAAATTTTTGCTACATGGAGAATGAAAGTGAAGTATAAATTTCATTCATAAAATAATTAGACTTCTAATTAATAAATTATTAATATTATTCACTAATAAATTAAGTTATTAAATGATAAAATTAACACAATTAACTAATGTAGTCATATTGGTTTTTCAGTAAATTTACTTGTCCACCCCTCTATTATTACTTTTATATATAGTATGATGATATGATTTTTATTAAGTATATCTAAATATCTTTTTATTTTTTTTATTCTTTTAAATAATTATTAAAATTAATTAGAATCTATATGAATATTAATTTAAATATTATATTAAAAATATCAGATAGTTATTTTTAAGATAATAATAACTAAAAGGTTGTATAAAAATAGAATTACATGGACGGAATGAGTATATGTTTTTGCAAACAAATTTATGGATAGTCCGAATAATATTTTGGTTTGACCCGAATGACTAATCGAACCGGAAAATGGAAACGCCGTGTCAGAGATTAATTACGGATCAGGCCACAGTCTCATTTAAGCCCAGGGCATTAACCCATGTAATTCGGGCTGGCTCATGCTACAAGTATAACCTCAAGTTGATATAAATTAAGGTGGATCCGCAATAGCTATTAAGATGATTTAAAATTATTCTTGAGGTTCTAAAATATATTTTGAATTTTTTTAATTTAATTTATAAATTATTTTTTCAAATATATTTATAGAAAAAAATTTATATTTAATTGTTTATATAAAAAAAACAATTTTAAAAATTTTAAAAAATTAAGAATATAAATTTTTTTTCTAAAAAATACTTTTCCTAATCTCAGTACTTCTCTAGTCTTATTGTGCCTTTCTGCTTATGAGTACATATTATAAATGGGGGTAGCATCATCAGCTATGGTTTTTTTAGACTATTAAAGTATCACCTTTTAACTCTTGCCTTTTAAAACTATTCTTGTGCTGTGTTGGACATTTTTTTGGAGATATATTTGTTATCTCTTGATAAATAAAAAATTAAATATAAACTAAAAATTAAATTAGTTAATAGATACAACATTTAATATAAAAATTAATAAATATATTATATGTGAAAATTAGTTAACTCGGTGCTAGAATTTAGAACAAAAAATTATTTCATATATTAAATTGAAAATGTCAAAATTTTAATTGGTTACTTAATAAATATTAGAAATCTAAAGGCTAAAAAAATTTTCAAACCCATTATATGAAAATTAAGTACCGTCTAAGTTCACTTGTGTATATTCATATTAATAAAAATAAAATTAGCATTCAGATAGTTTATTTATTAAAAATCAATCAAATCCAATAAACTTATTTAAGATGAATTAGTTAAATATTAGTTTAGGGCGGATAATATATTAGCAAATAAATTAGTTGATATTGGTATACTCCGAATTTTTGATAGCTTAACATTTCTCATAAAAAAAATATAAATATTGTTATTAACAATATTCATTATTAATAAAATTGGAATCTACCATTTCTAATAAAAGAAAAGTAACATTTTAAGCATTTTTTTTTTACTTTTAATTTTTTTAATTTAAATTTTTTACCTTTTTTTTTCTTAACCTATTTTATTATATTATCTCTTTCTATATAATTGTACTAATTACAATAGATAGAGCAAGAAATATATTAACCTTAATCCAAAAAAATAGATTAAATTTATCAAAAAATTATTGTAATTTATGTTAATTTTGGACATAAAAAAAGGATCCGTGCCTAATTTATTTAATATTAAATTTTAAATATAATTAATTTTCTAATATATTTCATAATTTCAATTATATAGAAAGATCATAAATATTCAAATTCTTAAATATTAATTTGAATATTAATTAAAAATGAATTTAAATATTATATTAATATTATTACATTAAGTAAACATATTATTAGTTAAATATAGCATTAATATTAAATAAATTTATTAGTATTAAATAAATATACAATGTTAAATAAATAATAAAATAAAAATATAATATTTATTTACTATATTAATATAAAAAAATATGTAAGTATTTAAAAAATATATTAAATTAAATAAATATATAAAAATAAACAAATATATTTAAAATAAATATATGAAAAATAAACATGTTAAATAAATGTATTAAATAAATATAGAAATCTATAATTATAATAAAAGTTCAACTCACAGCCTGTTTGAAGCAGATCTACTGATAAATCTAATTCGCCATACCATTCATTTTTTTTTTAGTTAGACATATTAAAAAATGACAATTAGAATATACAGTTTGTATTTAAAAAATAAAATTTTTAATCATTTTTTTACTTTTAAGTTTTCTTTTTAATTTAAATTTTTTAGTTTTTCTATTTTTAACCTATTTCGTTATATTTTCTCTTTTTATATAATTGTACTAATTACAATAGATGAAGTAAAAAGATATTGACATGAATAAAAGAACGAATTAAGTTTCAAGAAAAATACCGTGAGTTATATTAATTTATGAAATGAAAATATATTCGTGATCTAATTAATTTTTTAAATATATTTCATAATTTGAAAAATGAATTTCAATTCGACAGAAAAATTAAAAATATTTAAATTCTTAAATTCAATTTAATATAAATTAAATTGAATATTAATTAAAAATAAATGCAATTATTATATTCATATTATTACATTAATTAAACATATGATTAATTAAATATAGTATTAATTTTAAATAAATCTATTAATATTGAATAAATATATAAAAAATATATAATGTTAATTATTAAATAATAAAAATAAATACATAATATTAATTAAATAAATATAATAATATAAAAAATATATCAGTATTTACAAATTATATTAAATTAAATAAATCTATTTAAAATAAATATATGAAATAAAATACTAATTAAATAATAAAAATCAATATATAATATTAATTAAATAAATATAAAAATATACAATTATAATAAAAATCTAGCCCATCAACCCGTTTAAAGCAGATCCAACAGTAAATCCAGCTCACCAGTCTGTTACCAATCTAAGTCCAACAGCCTATTTATTTTTTTTTCAGTCTCAACAATACGAAACAACATCATTTTACTTCTAGCGGAATGAGGCCATTTTGTATGCAGACATTCAAGAAAATTTAAGCAGCAAAACGGTGTGTTCTGTACTAAACAAAACGATACCATTTTACTGTGAATTGAAGCAAAAAAAAAAAAAAAAAAAAAAAAAGAAAAATCCGGCAAATTACTGTAATTGCTAAAGGAACATGTGGAGGCTCTTTATTCATAGTAATAAATTTTGCCTATATATCATCCATCTTCTTTAAGATTCCAAAGGATTAAAATGTTTACCATGATTGAGTGTCTCTCAAAAATAATAAAGAAATAATCCTAGATTTAAACTGAGAAAATAATTTCATACAAT
Source organism: Balakata baccata (assembly GCA_949630135.1). NCBI lineage: Eukaryota > Viridiplantae > Streptophyta > Magnoliopsida > Malpighiales > Euphorbiaceae > Balakata > Balakata baccata. The sequence goes on from CATIWF010069351.1 coordinate 76,324, forward strand.
TATTAATTTCAGTTAAAATTTTTATTTAAATGCATCAATATATACATGCTTGTGACAGATAGGAAGCAGTAAATAAAAAATAATTAAAATTTGATTTTTTATAAATTTGGTCGAAATAATACTCAATTAACCCTTACCAGTATTATAGGTATTTTTTATTCTTAGTGGAACTTGTAAAATTCGAAAAAATAATGAGATTAAATCTAATTTTTTCAAAAAATTAGTTTAAAAGTAAAAAATTATCTAAATCACTTATAAAATTATTAGTTTTTCCACCCCATCGGATATGAGATTTAACATTCTTTTCTTATGCTCAAACCCGCTATGGAAGTACAGTACGATGAAAAGTCACCTATAAGGTAAAAGTATAACAGACATTATTACTCATAAACTATAATTTTGATATTATATAAAATTCAATAAATAATTAACTTATATATAATTTTTTTCAAAAATTAGCTTCAAAATATTTCAAATTATTATAAATTTTATTAATTTTTTCGTCCAGCCGACGTGGAATCCAACGTTGAAAACTGAAAAGTGATCGCACCTCAAGGAGTTTAGTACAGAAAGCAAAGCTTTAAAGAAAATAGTGAAAAAATGAGCATATTGGACCATGCCCATGGCACTTGATTTTTAGTAAAAGTGTATCATATACGGAAAGCGTCTTTCTTTCTCTATATTTTCAAGTAAAAGAATTTCTTATGATACATTAAATCTATTACAGAAAATAAACTATTTTGATTATATATATATAGAGTGATATAAATTTAATTATTTTTTTCATTAATTGATTGATATGAATATATACACTATTGTGTGATTTAATTAACATACATATAATGCACTAGACTAAGTTTATCTAAAACATATAATAATGAGCTCTTATGAGCTTAAAAGTGTTATTTGATTATTATGAATGTTCATATAATGACTTTATTGTTATATGAGTAGATTGGAAAAAAGCATGTATTAGTTATCAAGCAAAATAGAATACAAATATATATATATAATACAAATTTCTATATACAAATACAAATTTCTATTCTAATAATCTAAGGTAATCTCCATATATTAGATTAGGTCTATCATGGATAAAATCAACAAAATTTTTACCATGTATGTTTATTTATAATTTAAATTTACCAATTAAAAAGTAATTTAATTGTAATTATTATTTATCACATGTGATAATCGAAATATATTTTAAGTTTGAATTTCGTGTGTTTCACAATTTATAGAATTTTCTAATGAAAAAAAAAAGGCACTTTAAATTTTATGAAATTTCAAAATCAATGAAATAATAAAAAAAGGTATAAGGGAACGATTTTTTTTTTTTTTTGGTTATTTTGCTTTAGGAAAAAAAAAACAAAAACCCTAGAGGTTAACGCCTAAGCAAAAGAAGAAATTGATTTGATGAAACATCTACCGCCACAAAATGAAGAGTCAAAGTCTCTCGACGAAAGAAGTGGGAAATTGGGAGACTTATAAGACGTTGAGATTTCAAAAATTCAAAAGCAAAACCACAGAATAAACGACAAACTTCATTCCTCAACTTTCCGGCGCAACTTTTCTCTCTCATAACTCGCACATCTTCTCCGGGTTTCTTTTATACGGTGGTCGGCTTCTGTCATATCTCTTCCCTTTTCAGTAAGTAAGATCCTTAATTTGGCGTTTTATCACAGGTTTTATTATAGTCGCTAATCTGTTTTTACCTCTTGCAATTTCATTTAGCAACCAAGCCCTAACGATTCCTTCCAAGATTCCAGCTGATTCTTTTTATAGCTATCTCATCTTCTCTGTATATCTATATATCGCCGCTTGTCTGCGACTTGACTCGGATGAATTTGAATAGTTAGAGTTTTACTTATTTTTCTCTGTGAGTTGACTTGGATGAATTAGAGTCAGTTTTGTTCTGTTCCATTGGAATCTTAAGCGTGTTTCCTCGATAATGTACAAGTACGTATCGTCAGCGGAAGTTTCTCTCGAAATATTGTTTGGTTTGGTTTTCGCTTGATATTTCAATTTTCTTTTTTCTAAATCTGTAAATTGATTTTTGTGTTTTGCTTAATTTATTCCTTTCTTAATTTAACCTCTCTTTTCTTTCCCTTCTCTAATTTTGTTTAGCGAGGGGAAATATTTTCAGCGAAACAGCGAGCTTGCTATCCGATGAAATGGTTGTACTAGGTGTAATTTGCTTCTTATGATTCATCGCTGTTTACCCACACAATCGGTTTCATTTTTTTATTGGCGCTAACGGAAATCCACAAATTATAAGCCTAAAACGCCATTTCTTTTCCCAATTTTACGGGTATAAATTGCCTTTTCGAAGTATCGCAGAAGAGTTATATATGCTTTGGGCTTTGCCTGTATTCCGCTATTTTTTTTTTTTGGGTATTCTGCTAGTTTTTAAATGTCAGTTTTGTTAGTAATTTACTCTGCTCGTCGATAGTGTTTGCTGTGTAGTGCTTGGCTTTCTTATCTCGCAAATACATTGTTTCTACTAATGAACTTAATTTGTTCAGGACTGTAAAATGGAAGTTAATCGGAAAGATGATCTCAAGGCACCGCTACTGCAGCCTACGGATGGTGTTGCAATAACTGTCCCTGAACAGAAATATGGAAGAGAAAAGAAGGTTAAAACCATTAAGTTGAAAATAGGAGATGTCAAGTGCGCCTCTTGTGCAACGTCCATAGAATCTGTGCTAGGGGAGCTTGATGGAGTTGAAAGGGTTTTGGTATCGCCTCTTGATTGCCATGCAGCGATCTCTTATATACCAGAGCTCATTACTGTAAGTCAGCTTAAAGAGCTTCTCTGAGACCTTATTTACGTTTTATTTCAAACTAAAAGGGGAATTCTTATGAGTTTTCACTTTAGCCTTTGGAATTAGTGTCTCTGTTTTTTTCCTATATTTTTTTAATTTATTAGTTTTGCACTGAAGATAAAGTGCTGTAGGATCTGGATTTTGATTTAAATTATATGCCTGTTGAATTTGAAAATTGACGTGGACCAGTTCCCCTGCTAATTTTAATGTATTCTTTATATTTTGGAGTCATGAAGTATTTATGATGTAAACTTTTTAGGATCGAAGAATTAAGGAAATCATAGAAGCCGCTGGATTTCCAGTCAATGAGTTTCCAGAGCAAGAAATAGCTGTATGCTGGCTCAGGATCAAAGGAATGGCATGTACCAGCTGCTCTGAATCTGTTGAATGTGCCCTCCTCCTGCATAATGGAGTTAAAAAAGCAGTGGTTGGTCTAGCTCTTGAAGAAGCAAAAGTCCACTTTGATCCGAACCTCACTGATACAGATCAGATTATAGAAGCAGTAGAGGATGCTGGCTTCGGAGCTGAACTCATCAGTTCTGGGAATGACACAAACAAAGTGCATTTAAAGGTCGAAGGGGTTAATTCCTTAGAAGATGCTACATTAATTCAATCTTCCCTTGAGTCATCTCGAGGTGTGAATCATGTTGAACTGAACCTTGCAGAACATAAGTTAACTATTAGCTATGACCCAGGCCTTACAGGTCCAAGATCTCTTATACAGTGCATCGAAGAAGCTTCCCCAGGTCAAGAGATTTACCACGCAAGCTTATATGTGCCTCCAAAGCGAAGAGAGACAGAGCACCTACAAGAAATTCGAACATATAGAAATCAATTTTTCCTGAGCTGTCTTTTCTCAATTCCTGTGTTTCTATTTTCCATGGTACTTCCCATGCTTCATCCTTATGGTAACTGGTTAGAGTACAAGCTTCAAAACATGCTCACCATTGGGATCGTTCTTAGGTGGCTTTTCTGCACACCTGTGCAGTTCATTGTTGGCCGAAGGTACTAGATAAGCATAACTTTGTTTCCTTCTTGTTATTCATACTTGTATATAATTTTTTATCTGAACGTTATAGAGAAGTTTAACCCATCAATTAATTCTCTGTCAATGTCCCTCTCAGATTTTACATGGGATCATATCATGCGTTGCGACGAAAATCTGCCAACATGGATATTTTGGTTGCACTTGGCACAAATGCTGCTTATTTTTACTCTGTATATATAGTGATAAAAGCAACAACTTCAGATAAATTTGAAGGGCAAGATTTCTTTGAGACAAGTGCCATGTTGATATCCTTCATTCTTTTGGGGAAATATTTAGAGGTTCTGGCTAAAGGAAAAACATCAGTTGCTTTAGCTAAGCTTACAGAACTCTCTCCTGATACAGCTTATCTGGTGACACTCGACAGTGATGGAAATGTTATCTCAGATAGGGAAATCAATACTGAACTAATACAAAGGAACGATATAATAAAGATTGTTCCAGGGACAAATGTTCCTGTTGACGGGATTGTCATATATGGTCAAAGCCATGTGAATGAAAGTATGATCACAGGAGAGGCCAGGCCCATTGCTAAAAGACCTGGTGGCAAGGTATTATTTGGAGTTTTACATACTCTTACATGTGGCATTTGGGCAATTATACAACTTTTAGTGGAGTTTATCTTTTCCTTCACCTTACAGGTAGTTGGTGGGACCATGAATGAGAATGGATGCTTACTGGTTAAGGCTACTCATGTTGGGTCAGAGACTGCACTTTCTCAAATTGTCCAACTTGTTGAAGCTGCTCAGCTTGCTAGGGCCCCTGTTCAGAAACTAGCAGACCAGATCTCCAAGTTTTTTGTTCCTACAGTCAGTAAATTATGTGTTCTATCTAGTTTTTTTCTTTTTTAAGTAATAACTAGTTTTTCTTTTCCCTCTCTCTCTCTGTGAGGAATTCTGGAAAAAAAAATGTAAATTTTCTTTTCCATCATTCACAGGTTATGCATCAAGTTTTCCAATGCGGTCACAATCATTTTTCTTCTTTGGTTATAGTTTGAATATGCTTCAAATCTGACACAACTCATTGTGAATTTCTTAACTCATTTCAGGTCGTTATTGCAGCCTTTATTACATGGCTGGGATGGTTTATCCCTGGAGAAGCTGGTGTTTATCCTAGACAATGGATACCAAAAGCCATGGATGGATTTGAGCTTGCACTGCAGTTTGGTATATCAGTACTGGTGGTTGCATGTCCATGCGCTCTAGGGTTAGCAACACCAACAGCAGTGATGGTTGCCACGGGCAAGGGTGCTTCCCAAGGTGTGCTCATCAAAGGTGGAAATGCACTAGAAAAGGCGCACAAGGTAGGCCCCTGTTTCTGTAAAATATCTCAACTCTTTTAGAAGAATTTGGAATCCAAGCTTCTTCTTATATATATTATCATTGCTTTCTAAAATGATAATCACTCTGCTGTCTCTTAGCTTAATGCAAAATAGATTGAAATGGATGGAGCTTTCAGAAAATTTTTAAAAAATGGATATGATAAAAGAACATAGTTAATCTCATCTTTAAGAGGAGACCCTAATTGTTAAGGATTTAGATTTGGATAAAGGTCTCAAGTTTAAATCCTACTAGGAAACTGGAGATTGTGCCAAAAGGGAGAGGTATTTTCTTGTTATGTAGCTTGTCGAAGTGCTCCAACAATGATGGTGGTTGTCTTTTGCTATTGTATTTGTTACTATTTTTAATAACTGTTACAGAAAGTGGCTGGTTGTACATGCTGCATTTGTATAAATATTAACTGTTACATTGATATTCCTGTCAAATTGTTATTATCATGGTGATGGTGGTTTTTGTACTCTGATTCATTTTTTCCTCTTTTATGCATCTTTTATGCGAGACTAATTGAATCCTTGTTAGTGAATGTATTAATGCATGTTAATATCCCTGTTTCTAAGAAAGCTTATGTTCTTTTTGTCCTGCAGGTGAAAACAATTATCTTTGACAAGACTGGAACTTTAACAATTGGAAAACCAGTAGTAGTTAGCGCTGTTCTCTTTTCTAGAATCTCAATGGAAGAATTTTTTGACATGGCTACTGCTGTTGAGGTTGGTACAGATTATGTGAACAATGTTCTGATTTGGAAACAATGGTTTGAAATACAACATTCATGTGCATGCAGTGGAAGAACGATCCAGATTCCAGATTAGCAAACAAACAAGAATGTTAATGCTTGAGCGGAGAGAGGGATGAAGTTGGTTTTCCTGAAACTTATAAAATTGAAAAATAAGCCATAGTCCATTTTAAAGTATTTTAAGCGAATCTCAAGTTGCTTGGGTACCTGACAGTGCATGCTAGTGATGTACATTCATCATATAATGGAAAAGCCATAGTTTTTGTATCAGTTCATGCTGTTCCTAGTATTATGAGATAAATTTTGAATTTTTTGTTATTCCACACTATCAGGCAAATAGTGAACATCCACTTGCAAAAGCTGTGGTGGATCATGCCAATAAACTACGCCTTGGCTCCAACCCAGAGCATATTCAAGAGGCTAAGGACTTTAAGGTGCACACTGGAACAGGGGTGAGCGGAAAAGTAGGTGATAGAAGAATCCTGGTTGGGAATAAGAGGCTCATGCAGGCCTATAATGTCACAATTGGGCCTGAGGTTGAGGACTACATTTCAGAAAATGAGCATTTGGCAAGGACGTGTGTGCTAGTTGCTATTGATGGAAAGATTGCAGGAGCTTTTGCTGTGACTGATCCAGTAAAGCCAGAAGCTGCTCGTGTCATATCCTTTCTTCATTCCATGGGCATCTCAGCCATCATGGTGACGGGTGATAACTGGGCTACAGCATCTGCTATTGCAAAGGAGGTTGGAATTGAACAAGTGTTTGCTGAGATTGATCCTCTAGGAAAGGCTGATAGGATCAAAGAGTTACAGGTATGTCTACTGTTATATATTTGAGATATGAACTAATAATTAAGTAAACATGTAAACCCAGCATTGATAATTGGTTATAAAAAAAATTGAACATTCTATTGAACGTGCAACTGATCGCTCACAAGTACTTAAGATTAAATTATTTGAGCTGGATGTAGGGAAAAGGGATGACTGTGGCAATGGTGGGAGATGGAATAAATGATTCACCAGCCTTAGTTGCTGCTGATGTTGGCATGGCAATTGGTGCTGGCACAGATGTAGCCATAGAAGCTGCTGACATAGTTCTCATCAAAAGCCACTTGGAAGATGTAGTTACAGCCATAGATCTGTCTAGAAAGACCATTTTACGCATTCATCTAAACTATGTTTGGGCCCTTGGTTACAACATACTCGGCATGCCCATTGCTGCTGGAGTTCTGTACCCATTTACTGGAATTCGGTTGCCACCTTGGCTTGCGGGTGCTTGCATGGCTGCTTCATCGGTTAGTGTTGTCTGTTCTTCACTCTTACTGCAGTCTTATAAAAAACCTTTGCAGGTAAGAAATTCTTGAGAACAAATTAATCACAATACCATCAAACGATCCTAATGAATCGTAGCTGTAGCTTTTAAGATATCATTGCTATGGATATGAACTTATTGCAATAAAAGCATGTAATAATATAATATGCTCTCAATTCTTCAACTATACAAGTGCATTTTTTTCTTCCTCAGGATGAGTTCTCAAACCTGCATGTTTTTTAAAGTAATTGCTAGCTTAGTGTCCAGATAAATTGTCCTATCCCATTATTTAACATTATCTTTTACTTCAAAATATAAACAAAAATAATTATAAAAAAAATAGAGTATAAATCCAAACCCTGACAAACCACAAATAGATAAAAATTCAAATTAAAAACATTTATTATTTTTTTGTGCAAAATCACATGTATTATATGATACAACACAAAATTTGTGCCTTCAAAAATACACCACATAATTTCTTGAATTATAAAATAAGCAAGGGATAAATTCTAAAATTTAAATATCAAATTATAATTCTATCATAAAAAATAAATATAATCGAGTTCGGATAGCAGATTTCTGTCACCAAATTACTACCCGTACTCGTATGGTTGATTTATCAAAACTCTCTATAAATAGGGCGAAATCGAGTCGATTATTCAAAAATACTCCAGCAGTTCCCATTTATAGCCTATAAATTATAGGACTTAAGCTGGGCTTTTTCTGGCAATTGCAATGATTGTTGAACTCATACTGCCAAGCTGGTCAAACTTTGTTTCGGGTTCAGTAAATGGAAAATGAAGCTCAGCTTTCTGGAATGCTTTCTCACATGATCTCTGGTTTCTCATGGCAGCACTAACCTGTATAGAAGCACTTTGGTAGTCTTTAGCTTCCAATGCTGTCAATGCTTCTGTAAGATGAGGAAGTACAGCGTCGTAGACCTCAGAGCAAGTAATTATGTGTTGCTTAATGGGTTCGGCTGATGTTGCCAAAGAAGCATCAATCTGCTTTTTAATATCAGTTGCCTGAGCTGACAATGCCTGCACTACAGCTTTAGCTAGACCTGTCAAATCCTTGGCCCCTGAGGATGCCAAGGTAGTTTTGCAGAGGTCCTTGAATGTGCACTGATCACATGTTGTGGTCACCAAATCTTGGGCTTGGTTTGTGGGAAGAGAGAGAAGAAACACGAAAAAGAAGACAAAAATTGTACAAGACATGATTACTGATTCACAAGTTTTGATATTTTCAGGTGTTTGTTATAAGGTTGTGGTATGCAATGAGCCATTGCAAGGGTATTTAACTAGTTTGATCGGTAACTACTACAAGAAATGATTCATTTTGATGCTAACATCTCATCTACTAGAGATGAGCTTAACCACACAATTAACCTCTTAGTTCTATAATTAGGGGAACTAATTATGACAAAGTAGTCAACATTTGCTATATACAGATAAAAAATATTAAAATTTTTAAAAATGTTTTTAGAGTAAAATATTAAATTACTCGATCAATATTTTATTTGTTGTAACTCAAAAAAAAAAAAAAACTACTATTAAAGTACCGCATGTATATAATATTGCGAAGGATATCAATAATTATTCATATATATTTTTACTGTATATTTAAAAACATATATATTTTTTAATAAAATATTAAATTTTATTATAAAAATAATTATTTTATAAAAAAAATATTATTTATTCTATGTGGTTTGATATAATAAATTAATATTTTTTTAAGTTTGAAAAATATATTATTTGCTTCTCTATTTTATTTCCGTTAAACTATATATCATTCTATTAAATTTTAAAAAATTTACAATCAGTAAGAAATAATATTTTTTTTGTTAGGAATATAGTAGTATAATATATCAAATTTTAAGAAATATTAATATAATAAATTAATTTTATAAGAAAATATTAGTAAAATATATTAAATTTTAAAAAAATAAATAATATAATTTTTAAATTTAAAAAATACTAATATAGTTCAGTTTTTTAAAATTTAAAGTTAAAAATATTAATATATTACATCAAATAATAATAAAAATGAGTAAATAGTAATTTTTTTTGGGATTCTACTAATGAGTTAATTAAAAGGAAAAATTAGGAATAGGAAGGAATTGAGAAGGTCAGGAGCCTGTGACAAATACTCTTCGACTCCAACTAAGTGCTGAACACGTAGCATATATTTGCATCCGTATGCGACAACCAAAAGCTCTATTCGTCCTCCGCCCTCTTGCATCTCCTCTCCTCTCTCTCTGGCGCGCGCGCTCTAAAAATGCAGTCTTTTTCCATTAAGTTGTTTCCAGATAAACTGTTTCTCTATATCATTCTCTTTCCCAAGGTGAAATCTCCGTTATGACTCATTAAAGAAGGTAAGATAGAAAAAAGCCCTTAGCTATTTTTCGTCTTCGGTTCGTTGCATTCATCGGTCCTTGTTTAATTTTCTAAAAAAGTTTCAATCTTCTTTTCCACGAATTTGTGAGACACTGGAATAAGTTATTGGGTCTTCTTGGGAATTTTGATCTGACTTCAGACCAAGGATCGTTTCCTTGAGTTTATTAAGTTTTGGTTTTGCGAGAATCATCTGGGAGTAGGCTTTATATATGATTCTAGAGGGCTAGGATTTGATACTATATTTATTGTTTTTTTATTTAATTTTGTGAAGTTTCATTTTGGAAAGAAGTGGCTATAGCCAAGGAAATGAAGAAAATGGAAGGAAGTGGAGTTTTTTTTTTTGGTTTCTAATAATGGAGAGATCAGTTTGGATGCCATATAGTCATATTGGGTTAAATTGAGTGGTTTTGTTGCTTTATTGAGTTTTGAATTATGCAGAATATGAGATTTTAGATTATGTCTTCTTCATGGTTTTCGTAGCAGGTGAATACCGTTAGGGTTTAAGAATCTAGGTTTTCAGGTTGTTTACACATGGATGCTTCTGGTTTGGGAGGTCAGCTTTTGTCAAGTCCTGTTGGTGGTTTACTAGACCTCGAGTCACCAATTCACAGACAGCAGCATGCTCAGTTAGGTCATCCCTCATTAGGCCACCATCATCATATTAACTTAATTGGGGGACTCGATAATGATCTTCAACCGCATGGGTTAATGGAGGAGAAAGGTCCAATTGCAAAAGGATATTCTACGAATTTCTGCAAAGGAAAAGCACTTGGCCATTTTAATGCCACAAATAACGGCAATGCGAGTGAAGATGATGAGCCAAGCTTTACAGAAGATGGGAATGGTGAGAACTCCAATGGGGCTAAGGGTAAAAAGGGATCAACATGGCAGCGGATGAAATGGACAGATGAGGTGGTTAGGTTTCTTATAGCAGTGGTTGCCTGTGTCGGTGACGATGGCGCATTGGATGGTGTTGAGGGCCTCAAGAGGAAATCCGGGATTTTGCAGAAGAAAGGCAAGTGGAAAACAGTGTCACAGATAATGATTGCAAAGGGTTGTCATGTTTCGCCACAACAGTGTGAGGATAAGTTTAATGATTTGAATAAGAGATACAAAAGGTTGAATGAGATTCTTGGAAGGGGAATTAGTTGTAGAGTGGTGGAGAACCCTGCCCTTATGGACTCAATGCCTCAACTTTCAGCTAAGGCGAAGGATGATGTTAAAAAGATATTGAGCTCAAAACATTTGTTCTATAAAGAAATGTGTGCTTACCATAATGGCCGAAAGATACCTAATTGCCCTGATATAGATCTACAGGGCTGTTCATTACCCCTTGAAAGATGCTCCAAAAACAATAATGGCTCAGATGAGGAAGCTGAGGGACATGATGACAGTGACAACGACAATGAATCAGATAATGAAGATGATAATGATGCTACCAAGGAAGGTGAGGGCAAGTATGCTGATAGGAATAAAGGAAATGAAGCGAATTCCCATCTCTGGTCTCAGTCAGGTGGATACAACAACTTTGAAGTTGAAATGGCTGGTATTTTTCAAGATCCTACAGTGTCAGTATGGGAGAAAAGGGAGTGGATTAAGAAGCAGAAGTTGCAACTTCTGGAGCAAAGAGTCAGCATTCAAGCTCAAGCTTTTGAGCTTGAGAAACAACAATTCAAGTGGTTGAGATACTGCAGCAAGAAAGACAGGGAGTTTGAGAGGTTGAGGCTGGAAAATGAGAGGATGAGACTAGAGAATGAACAAAGCATATTGCAACTGAGACAGAAGCAGCTGGAAATGGATTTCAGGAGCTCAGAAACAGCTCGGGACCCTGGTTCTCTGGGTATTGACAGACTGGAAGGAAGAGATCAAATTGATTTGTGCAGGCACCAATAAATCCTTAAAAGAACTGGAGATTCACTCCTATTATCTTGTATGATTGTCCCATCAAAAGAACTTTTCTAGCTTTACTGTTTATGAAGTAACTAACAGTGTGAACCGCTTGTATTGCTTCAGATTAACATTAGGAATATCTTATAGTTTGTTTATTGAGCTTTTTGCTATAAAGTTGAAAAAGTTAGTTCAGCAGCCTTTTTAGCGCTCATCTTCTATTGTGCTCTTCTGCTTCGACGCCCGCGCCCACCTCACCTTCCCCCCACCCCCTCACCCACACCAGCTTACAGCACTGATTGACCATGAATGCAAGGCCAGAAGCTTATGGAAAAGATGAATGCACCTGAGGTTTAGAGGTTTGTTTGTTTATATTTTGGGAGAGATTGCCTGCAACTTTTCTTAGTAAATGATTGGTTGACTGAGTAGATATTCTATAAAGGCTTAATAACATAAAAAAATCTTAAAACTTTGCACTTTATTACAATTATATTTAATTTTATTTTCGTAATAAATTTAGTCTCAGTATTATTGAATGACATTTTAAATCTAGTTGACATTAATATGGATTGTCTAATTAAATTCGATCCGATAATATATCAAAATGATTAGATTCTACGTCAGAGTTAGTTATGTTATGTAATTTAGCCTTCTATAAAATACTAACTTGTAGGGGAGAAATTGTTAGAGTTAGTCTACTATTTCATTTATAAACTAATCCAATTATAGAGTAATATTCATTTAATTGTTTTATTCTCATTTATAGATGTGAATACAATATGCATATATATCAGTAATTAATTTGTGATTGAATTAATTTATAAATGATATGGTGAATTGATTGTAGGGGTGGATGTAGGTATCAATAAGTGGGGTCCAATGACGCATAATAGATATAATATATTAAATATGGACCCATTAAAAAATAAAGTAGATCCCAAAAAAATATAAAAAGCACTACTTTTTTCTAATTATTCATAAAAAGTGAAAAATAAAACTTATTAAAAAAATAAATGAGTGATTAATGGTTAAATAATTGTTTAATAATATAAATTGAAAACAATGTATTTAATAGTATTAGTAATTATGCGATTGTATATTACATTTTCAAAATATGAAAACTCGATGAGAAATATTACTAACATTTTTTTTTTGTTTTTTTCATATGGCATATGCATTTTTGTAATGGCGAAAGGCATATATAATCCAATGTAATTGGCCGCTTTTACCATTTTGCTCATTTAATTGGTTTTTTTTTTCTAAGTTGTCCCTTATAATTTATTTTTTGTTTACTTTACTTCTTAAAATTTTAAAATACTATACATGTAGTGATCATATGATATATTGGAAAAATATATTGGAATATGAAATATATCATTGATCAAATGATATATTATGTAAAGACTAAAGTACACTAAAAACAAAATATAAGAGACGACTTGAATAATATTCTGGACAATTAGACAAAATGGCAAAAACATAGAATTATACAAAGTTGAGTATGTCTTATGTTTTTTACTATTAAAATTTATACTATATATATGAACCACATTATCTAAAATTTCTGAATCCATTACTAACTAATTCTACCTAAGAATTTTTCCTTTTAGGGGAATGAAACATCTACCTATTTTCATGTCCATTTGTTTCAGGCATTTTCATGCATTTCCTGTCCTTTATTCACAGGGATGGCGCATGGACAACATTTTTTTCTTCCCCATTAATTGGAGGAAAAGTCAAGCGATCATTTTTCTGTCATTAGAGAAGTATTATTGTTTTTCTGTCACACGTGTCCTTTGAAAATTTTTGGTTTATTAATTGAATATGAGGAGAAGAAGCTGCGTGGTTACCCACTACCCAGGTCAAGGGTTTACAGTCGTGAAATTCGGTCAATATAACATTATAGAGAAATGGTGTATCACAAGTGATAATAATTTTATAAATAAAATAAATTTATATAATTATAAAATATACACTGATAATTTTGTAAATATTTATCATTTGTTTGTAGCTATATTTATTAGTTTGTTAAAAAATATTTGTTTGCTAATTACTGAAAGGTTCGTTACGAATTAAGTAAAAATTTATTAGTTTATTACTACATGTTCATTTTGTTTTAAGATTCTATATTTATTAGCAATGAAGTAAAAAATTCATTAGTTTATTAAAAAATGTTTATTACGAATAAAATAAAATTTTATTAATAGAAATTCATTAGTTTATCATAAAAGGTTCGTTAGTTTATCAATAAAGGTTTATTAATTTGTAGGTATGTTCATTTGTTTTCTGAGAAATTTTCATTTGTTTATTACTGAAATATTAATTATAAATAAATTAAATATTCATTAATTTATTACTATATATTTATTTTATTTTGAGACTCTAAGTTCATTAGCAATAGAGTAAAATGTTCATTAGTTTATTGATAAATGTTAATTACGAATAAAGTAAATATTTATTAATTTATTAATAAAAATTCATTTATATTAATACATATTCATTTTATTTTTTTGTGTATTTAATTTAATGAATATTTTTTTGTATTTTAATTTGTAGGTATGAATTTATTGAATTTTCTTCAAAAAATTCAAAACACAACAAAAATAGCATCTAAAAATGTAAAAAAAAAATACAAAATTATTGTTAATTTTATTTTAAAATAAAATAAATATTTATCAATAAACTAATGAATTTTTTACTTCATTAATAATGGACCTACATAACTTATATCAATAAATAAATATATGTAAATTTATTTTATTTATAAAATTACTATCGTATTTTATTACTATTCTTGCAGGTGTGAGGTCATAATTTGCGAAGGATTCACCTTAATAACTCTAGAAAGAGTATACAATTTGGATTGTTACATTCAGAAATTTAATAGAGGGAACCTTTTTTGACTGAAGAGAGACTAATTCAAGTTTTGCAACTTAAACACTGAAATAAAAGAAATACCAAATTATAAAAAATCTTAAAAAAGATATAAAAATATACTAATCTTTGAAAAGAAGAATTAATTGCAACGGCTAAATTAACAAATAATTTTATTTGCCATTTCAACCACATGTATAACATAAGTTATGAATTACCAAAAGAAAAATGTCAAGGTTGGAAATTTAGAACCTTCCTGGTAATACGACGTCCACCTAGAAGCCTAGAACACAAAAAAAAAAAAAAAAAATTCAAATTAAAGAAATTTCAAAGAGTCAGAGAAAAAAAAAAAAAAAGATTCCCATCATCTTGTACGAATATATAAAGACCTTCTTCTGCCTTGAAGCAAATATCTAAAAATCATCACTAAAATCGTATTATCCATCCATAATAAGTTTTTCCTGTGTCTTGTATTTGGTTCTTCACTGTCGAAAAACGTTCACTTCTTGTTTTTCTCTGCGCCTCTTACACCGGCCAATAAAGGTTAATTTCTCTCTTTTGTTCATTAAAGTTAATTGCTTTGTGTGCTTGCTTATGATCATCTGCCATATGCAGACCAGAAACCAAATTAATGATTAGTATTTACAGTCAGTTGCATGTTTGCAGGATCGTATATAATGGCTGATAGGCAACAATTCTCATCCTATATGCAAAAGGTGGGAGGCAATGGCCTGTCTCATGATTCTCAACATCACCGGAGGCTTTTTGCATATGGGAATTACTACAAATACAATGCGGGATTCAGGGTATACCAGGCCGCTCCTGGTGATGATCTTCGTGTGGTTGTAGGAGCCCCGTCTGAGAAAGGGCTCTCCAGCTTCGCTGTAGATTTTCTTATGGGTGGAGTTTCTGCAGTTGTCTCAAAAACTGCTGCTGCTCCACTTGAGCGTGTGAAGCTTCTGATCCAAAACCAAAATGAGATGATCAAGGCCGGTCGGCTCTCTCATCCCTACAGTGGAATTGGAGATTGTTTCAGCAGAACCATCAAAGATGAGGGTATCCTCTCATTGTGGAGAAGCAACACAACCAATATCATCCGTTATTTCCCCACTCAGGTTTGTTCTTTCACCAAACTAAATTAATGAATTCCATGCTAATAGCAGAATCAAAGTGATCAGCTCCGAGCTGTCAAACCTGTAAAAGCCTGAAGTCCCGGGGATTACATACTCTGATACTTGGCTTTTCAGGGCATAGTATTAGATTGCATATCATAATTAGAGATTGTCAGAACAAGCTATATGCTAGGAACTCTGGAGTATTAAACTTACTTATTCATTTGCTTTTTTAGTGAGATCTTCAGACTATGATTTTCTACTACAGGCCTTTAACTTTGCATTTAAAGATTACTTCAAGAGCCTCTTCAACTTCAAGAAGGACCGTGATGGCTACTGGAAATGGTTTGCTGGTAACTTGGCATCTGGTGGTGCTGCGGGTGCCACTTCCCTGCTCTTGACCTATTCCTTGGATTATGCTCGAACCCGCCTTGCAAATGATGGTAAGGCTGCAAAGAAAGGAGGGGAGAGACAATTCAATGGCTTGATTGATGTCTACAGGAAGACTCTGCAATCAGATGGTATTGCTGGCCTTTACCGTGGATTTAACATTTCCTGTGTTGGCATTATTGTATACCGCGGCCTGTACTTTGGAATGTATGATTCTTTGAAGCCAGTTGTCCTGACAGGAAAGCAGCAGGTTAGCACATTAAGTTGTATGCTTGTAAATTGCAATAGAGCTGACGAAATTTTTTTAGTTTCTTAACACTTTTTTTATCTGTTATGATGATATGTTTTTTCATTTCTGATAATGGTGATTTCAGGATAGTTTCTTTGCAAGCTTTGCACTTGGTTGGGTTGTGACAAATGGTGCAGGGCTTGCCTCGTATCCGATTGACACAGTACGTAGAAGAATGATGATGACATCGGGAGAAGCTGTCAAGTATAAGAGCTCAATAGATGCGTTCGGCCAAATAGTGAAGAACGAGGGGGCAAAGTCGCTCTTCAAGGGTGCTGGTGCTAACGTCCTGCGTGCAATTGCGGGTGCCGGTGTGCTTGCAGGATACGACAAGCTTCAGGTTATTGTGTTGGGAAAGAAGTACGGTTCTGGTAGTGCCTAATTTCACCACATGCATACCCATTAGATAATGATGAAAAATTTTGAATATCTTAGTATCAACTGAATAAAATTATAAACCGAACTTGAATATCTTAGTATGAATTTTTTTTTTCATTAGTATTGGTCTAAATGTAATTTGGTTTCATAGGATTTGTTTTTTTATTTTTGTAATAATTCTCTAATTCTGTATTCTTATCAAAGTTATTTATGATTGCTATAATGGTTGAAACAAAACTTATTTTACTTCGAGTGATTAGGATGAAACTTAATTTCAAAGTAAAATGTATGATTCCAATTAAAAATAATAATATATTTTCTTTATGATAGTATATATTTTTTTGTCAGACTACAAATATTTTTAGTCAGAGACTAATCATGCTCCTGCCGAGTAGAATCTCAATACAAGCAAAACACTTTTTATATTCTTTCACGAATTTTAAAGTAGTTGTATATTTATAGTTTAAATTTGAAACTTTTAATTAAATTAAAAGAGACCAACATCATCTAATTCTTAAAAAATAAATGATAATTAATACGGGGAAAAAGGAAAATATAATGTCGTGTAACAAGGAAAATTATAATCTAAAAAATTTATTATTACTTAAAGAATATGATTCTTTTTTTCTTTTCCAAAATTTCAAGTATATAAAATTGATTTGTAAGACTCATTGCCACCATAAACAATAAGAATTTATTAATTTTATGCGACTCATTGAATTCCTAATGAACTATAATAAATTATTTAGGCATAAGCTAGCAATTGTTCAATTTGCTATTTTGACTCCATTTTTTGTTGTCGTTCGCAATTAAGTTTTAGTCTATATTACTATTTGTAAAATTTGCATGCGGTCCACTGATACTAACAGGGCAGTATTGATCAAGTCAGATATTTTTTTGCCACAACAGCATTCTAGAGTTATATGCAAATTTTTACAAATAAAAGAGGGGCAATATAGATTAAAAATTAATTACGGATAAAAAAAATTTTGGAAGACAATAATAAATTTAAACAATTAGAAGTAGGGAAATATGACGTATGTCATTCCATAAATAAAAAATTTCTTCCGTGGATAACTTGGCATACTTTATTGGAGACAAGTACAACCGGTCAAATAAATGAATATTTCGAATAAATAGAATTTATTTAATCGATCCCGGATTCCTGAGTCTGAATGGCTAAGAGCCCGTTTAGAATTTGCGGTAGAGAGCTCAAAAAGCAAGTTTTGGGCCAAAAGCAGATAATTGGAATGTTTAGTTATAAATCTAAAAACATGTTTTTGGAAAAAGGAAATCCTGGTGTGAAAAAGGCACCAAAACGATGCTTCTCCAAAACCATGGTTTTAGAAATTACGGGAAGCAGATTTTATTTTCACTAAAGTTCAAAAATGCCATTATATATAAAAAAATTCTTTTTATATGTTTGAGATTCTATTCTAAATTCTATCATTCATTTTCTATTCTAAATTCTAATATTTTTTTGTCATATTCAGATTGTCTAAAAAACTCTTGCTATTCACACTTTCTAATTGGAGGAGTGAAAGCTATTAGGAAGAAACAGCCGAACTAAGCTGTTAACTTGCTCACTTCGAATTGCTAAGGTAAGATGCATGTTCTTTTTTGGAGTGCTGGAATGAAGAAGAAGAAAAATATGCTCTGTTCTAGTTCATGTTTTCCCCTTGCAGCTTAAAGCATTGTAAGGAGCTCTCTTGCATTTCATTCAAAAATATCCTAGGTGATCTGAGTAAAATCGATTTGTTGGATTAATTAGGATGCAATTTTGTTTTTTAGTTATTTTGCTTCATTCCATGTTTAAAATACTACCATCCCAGTGATTTGGTTTTATAATCATTGAAATTTTTGTGCTTTATAATGAGGTTCTTTTTCTGGAATACAACCGAGTGTAAGGGCAAATTATTTTGAATAAAAAAAGTAGAAAAGTCGTAGCAAAGTACTTATAGGAGTCAATGGAAGAAGAGGATAACCGAAACCTTGATTTTTCTTTTGCTTTTTCTCCTCACATGTGACATGCTATTGTAGATTGTTAAGGAACTTGCTCCCTTTTCTTTTGGTGACTTGCTTTGCTCTTACCATCTATTTATTGCTTTCCCTCATAGGCCTTTTGACAGAGAATTGCATAGTTTATGAAATGTTTTGCTTTACCTCATAGGCCTTGTGTGAATATCTTAAAGTTAACTTCTTGGTTTGCATGATTAGACTTACTTGAATTATGCTGATTGAAGTAGCTGGCTTGCAATTATCATTCATTTTTTATGATCTCGAACTTGTTAGTATAGTATACTGCTTTAACACAGTAAAATTTGGAGAGAAAAACTGTTGGTTATCTTTTCATGTTTTGTTATCTATTTTTTTCCTTTACATCAGTAACAATTTTTGGGGCTACGTTTATTTGCATCCTTTTCCTCCAATATTTTTCTTTTATTTGACCAAAATCCTTATTTGTTGATCTTTTATTCTGTTGGTTATCTTTTCATTTTATTCATCCCATAGCATGTCAGTTTGATTTTGCACATGTGATTGACTAATTTAGTTTGCTATTGAATTTATTGATGTTTTGAGTATTAAAATCTTGTATCCTTAAAGCCATAATAATAATATGCAGGTTTAGAGTGGCACTAGTGACCCTGTTCCAGGGTGTGAATGGGAATGATCGCTGCCATTGGTGTTACTACCTGAGCTGTGTGCCTATCTCGAGATGGAATTGTAATGAAAACTTGTAGAAGGGAAATTGACGATCCCTGTTGTATCAATTTCGACCATGTAAATGCTTAAGAACTAATGGATTTCTTGTTGTCTAGTTAAGTAATTATGAAAAGTGTGCATCATACCTGATTTTATTGGCTATTCAATTAAAGATCGATATCATTAATCTTTGAAAAAAATTTTAGACAAATTATGCCCTACCATATCATCCATACACTAATCCAATTAATGTTTGACATGCATTTAATTATTTTATTTTTATTAATTGAAGTAAATGTAATATACATATATGTCATTTAATTATTGGATTAGACTATTAATAACATGATAGACATAATCCACCTAATAATTTATCTAAGTTCTATGAATAGTCTCAATCTATTACAGACTTAGGTGATAATAGGAGGTATGTCTGTAGATATCTCATGAGTGTTATTGACAACTTTAGTCTACAGGCCAGAGCCATTGCTTAATAATAATAATATGACAATAAACAACATAAAAAATTAAAATATTATTGATGAAAGCAAGAGAATAAGTGTATGAATTCAGTAAAATTATTTATTTATTCTTACAAAGAATGTAAATTTATTTTTATTTTCTTTATTTTTCATAATATTTTTAAATAAAAAATAAATTGGTATAATATTAACATTTATCATATTGAATATTTATTTCGTTATAGCCAAATAGTTTTTTTAATATAAAAGTAATAACAAATACTTATAGTATTATATAATGTTCATTTTTATTATTTATACATAAAAGTACTTCCAACTGCAGTTTTTAATCAAACATATAAAATTATATTTTTTTTATTTCACAACACTTTACAATTTGGTTTATCAAATAGAAAATGTATTTCTACTATCAGCATTTTTGCTTTTAACGCTTTTAAAATTAGCAGAATCAGAATTTTTGCTTTTAATGCTTTAAAATTAGCAGAATCAGAATTAAATAGCAATGCCAAACAAGCCCTAATTGATTTTGCTGTAGCAATCTGCCGCTGCAAAAATCCGACAGCCAATTTCATGCATTCTGTCATCAGTTCTTTAAGAAGTAGGAAGCAGGAATAATCATATTTGCCTCGCTCACATTCCTTGTTTGGTTTCGGAAATCATAAGTAGCTCCTGGTTTCTCTCTGCACCATTCACGCAGGGGAAAAAAGGATCGATTTTTCTAGTCTTGAGTTTGTGCCTATCGCTCATTTTGTGATGATTCTTTTTTTCTTCTTTTACTTGGTATAGCCAATATTTCGGGATCAGTTTTTGTGTCAAATATTATTTCTTGTTTCCTTTTCTTTATATAACCTTTTCATACTTTTTTCCTGTCTCTCTTGGATCTGTTGCCTCTTTTTTTCTTCTTCTGTTATTCTAAATCAAAAGTTTGATTCTTTCTAATTATTTCTATCTTCCTGGTATAGCATCTCAGAATCTTGAATTTTTTCCTTTTTTTTTCTTTCTGTTATTACTAAAGCATAGTAGCATTTACTTTCCTAGGATACCTTGTAATTTAAGTGTACAAATTTGATTTAGGTAGTTGATTTATGAAGGCTTTGGGGATTCGATTCTGCTTGTAAAAGACTTTAATCTGATAAAATTCTCGTTTCTTTAACAACTTTGGAGATGTGAAAAGTTAGTAGAGTATATAAATTACTTATTGACATGCATTTAATTGTTTTATTCTCATTAGTTGAAGTAAATGCAATATACATACATGACATTTAATGATTGAATTAGTCTACTGAAGAAATGGAACACATAATCTACCTAAGAATTTCTCTTCTAACTATGCCCAAGATTGAATGAGGATTGCTGAATATTAGGTTGGTTCTGTGCTATTTCAATCAACTTGTTTGGCTATGCTTGCAGGGTCGTGCAACGAAATGGCTGACAGGCACCAGTACCCGTCTGTTATGCAAAAGATGGCCTGCCAGGTTGATCTCAGTTCAAGCCTACTCCATGATGTTCAACACCAATATGGAGGATTTCAAAGGCCTATTCTGCATCAGAGGCAGTGCGCGTTTGGAAGTTATTACAATGCAGGATTCCAGTACCCTATGAGTAGGACATGCCGAATCTCACCAATATTTGTGCAAGCCCCATCAGAAAAAGGCCTTGCTGGATTTGCAATAGATTTTCTTATGGGTGGAGTTTCTGCTGCTGTGTCCAAAACTGCTGCCGCTCCCATTGAGCGTGTGAAACTCTTGATCCAAAATCAAGATGAGATGATCAAGGCTGGTCGGCTTTCTGAACCCTACAAGGGAATTGGAGACTGTTTCAGCCGAACAATGAAAGACGAGGGAATTATGTCGTTGTGGAGAGGGAACACAGCCAATGTCATTCGTTATTTCCCAACTCAGGTTTATTGTCCCTTCCATGCAACCGGTTGTCTTTTTTTCTTCTTCTTCTTTCTATTGCTTTGGTAGTTAGTATACATTTTCCCCTCCAGGCCTTGAACTTTGCATTCAAAGATTACTTTAAGAGGCTCTTCAACTTTAAGAAGGACCTTGATGGCTATTGGAAATGGTTTGCTGGTAACTTGGCATCTGGTGGGGCTGCTGGTGCCTCTTCCCTACTCTTTGTCTACTCCTTAGACTATGCGAGAACCCGTCTTGCAAATGATGCCAAGGCTGCAAAGAAGGGAGGGGAGAGACAATTCAATGGCTTTATTGATGTCTATAGGAAAACTATGCAATCAGATGGTATTGCTGGCCTCTACCGCGGATTTAACATTTCCTGTGTTGGCATCATTGTGTACCGTGGCCTGTATTTTGGAATGTATGATTCTTTGAAGCCAGTTGTCCTGACTGGAAAGCTGCAGGTTAGTTCATGACAGCAATTGTTGAACATTTCTTTTGGTGAAGAAGAATTAATTTTTCTTATAATTGTTTTATCTGCTGTTATTATGATTGCAGGATAGTTTCTTTGCTAGCTTTGCCCTTGGTTGGCTCATCACCAATGGTGCAGGTCTTGCTTCATACCCAATTGACACTGTGAGAAGAAGAATGATGATGACATCTGGTGAAGCTGTCAAGTACAAGAGCTCCATGGATGCATTCACTCAGATCCTTAAGAATGAGGGAGCCAAATCCCTATTCAAAGGCGCTGGGGCAAACATTCTCCGTGCAATTGCTGGTGCTGGTGTGCTTGCTGGATATGACAAGCTTCAGTTGATTGTGTTCGGAAAGAAGTACGGTTCTGGCGGAGCTTAATATGCGATCTCATTATGCAGCCATTGATGGTGATGAAATTTTGCAGTTCAAAAATTTATCCAGGGTGCTTTTTTCTTCATTTCAATAAACAGTCTACAGGAATTCAATGTTATATCGGTTTTTCAGGATGTTTTGTCTTGTAATTGTTCCTATGACTATCCGACACGAATCCAAATAATTGGATGGTTGAAAAAAAAAACTTTTTGCAGTTTATTAAGATTGCAAAGTAAAAGTTATTTATTATAAATATAAAAAATAAATTAACTGTTTTTGGCCTATGTTTATAATAAAATAAATTAACTGTTTTGGTATATAAATAAATTCATTTATTGCACAAAAGGAAATCAGAAAACACAGGAAAAAAAGGGCAAGTCACCATTTAAATCTCGGTTCTGGATCATTCCAGTTCCGGGCTTTTCCCTGTTTTAGTCTTTTGACAAACTAATTCCAGGATGAAATTTTTTTAAATTTCTGTTTTAAGAGTCTTTTAGAAAATTATTCTCATTTCAGAATAAATTTTTGATGTGGTAAAGAAAAAAGCAGTTCGCTAATTGACTTAGCGGATAGCAATACTTTTTTTTTTTTTTTTTCCAGCAAACTTAAATTACATTTATATTTTTTAATTTGTTAGTGCAGTGTGTGGCGAGGTGCACTAGTGTTAAGAGATAAAAAGTGCAAAGTGTGAGTGAGTGCATAGATCGTGGAGTGTGAGTGACGTGAAAAAGAATTGAACAGTCCTTTTGTTTTAGTTGGGGTTCAATAATTGTGGGTTCTCTAGCAAAAGTTTTGCTTTTATGAATCAGTAAAAAAAAATACAAATTTGCTGCCCACTTTCTCAATCGACGGATAGAGCTTTCCATTTTTTTTAACGGTGGGCACAAGCAGTCCGCTATTTTGTCAAGCGGACAATAATAGGCTTGTCAGTGGACGGGCCCCATCCCCTCTATGGTGGGGGATTTCCGTCGCCACCGTACTGATAACTACTCATGTGGGATTTCCATTTCTACGGAAATTTTTTTCAAGTTCAAAAAATTTATTTTGAAATAAATTAAAATTTAAGTAATAATGTTTAAATTAAAATTTTGGAATAGAATAAATTACTTATATAATAGTTTCTCATTAATTAATTTAATTTATTATGAATTTTATATGCCATAATTTTTATAGATTTCTTTTTACAAATAAGTTTAAAAAAAGACTAATTTATATTTAAATTAAGTTAATTGATAATTCAACTCTTATTAATTTAACAATATCAAATACAAATTTTTTTATATAGTATTGATCAAATTGATCTCAAATTTTATTTGAACCTTTAGCAAATAATAATTTTTTTTTTATTTTAAATATTATATACTCTTATATGTTTTGAATTTTTTAATTTTGAATATTATTTTTTCAAGTGTTTTTAAATTTTTATATAGAATGTATTTTTTAAAATAATTTAAAAAATATATTATTAGATTATATAAATTATACTCTTATTCACTAATCACTATCTATATATATTAAATTGTATTTTATAATATATTATTTTTTTTATTAAGGATAAAAAATATTTATATGAGGATGCCCACGAAGCAGGAAGTATTCTTTCTATTCCCGCTCCGCTGAATGGGAAAGAAATTTCCCTCTTCTCAATTCCTATGGGGGAGTGAGTCAGCAATCTCAGTTCGTAGAAGGAAAATTTTTCATCCCGTTACTAAGCCTATTCGATTTTTGACCATTGACTTCCTCAAAATGGAAATTTTTTTATTTGACCCTAAATTGAAAAATAGTTTCTCTGTTGACCCTTTCTTTGAAAAAAGCCCTCCAGTTCCCGCCTAAATAACGTAGCCGAGTGATAACCGATAACCTTTTACAGACATAAAAGCTAAGGAATTCAGCTTGCATTTACTAATAGAGATAAAACTCGATAAGAATTGCTCATGCGAGCAACCCGATGAAAATTCCTCATGCGAGCAGCCTGAGATCTCAATATTTGATGCCAAAGCGTCTCCTGAATCCTTATTCTCTCGCTTGTTCTATCTCTCCTTGCGGAGGGAAACCTACATATTGGAATACAACCCAGACCTGTGTACTCTCAAACCCACTTGTTTTTATGCTAGAGAAATGCAAATCTCTCTCTCAATCGAAGCAAATTCAGGCCCAGATGATCCACTTCGGCTTGATTACCGATGGGTTTGCCTCAAGTCGCTTAATTGTCTTTTGCGCAGTATCAGAATCAAGGAATCTTGATTATTGCACTAAAATTTTGTATAATACACCAAATCCTAATGCATTTTCTTGGAACTTAGCAATTAGAGGGTGTTTAGATTGTGAAGACCCCAAGGAGGCCATAGTTCTGTATAAAAACATGTTAAGAACTGGAGGTTCTAGGCCTGACAATTATACTTACCCTTTGTTGCTTAAAGTTTGTTCTTGTTTGTTGTTGAATATTATGGGTCATCAGATTCGTGGGCATGTACTGAAGTTGGGTTTTGATAAGGACATTTTTGTGCACAATGCATCAATACATATGTTTATTTCTACGGGAGAATTAGAGTTGGCACGCAAGCTGTTTGATGAAGGTTGCGTGAGAGACTTGGTTTCTTGGAATTCTTTAATTAATGGGTATGCTAGGTGTGGAAAGGCAATGGAAGCAATACGAATTTATGAAAAAATGATGAAAGACCATATAAAGCCTGATGAGGTGACGATGATTGGTGCCTTATCGTCCTGTGCACAGTTGGAAAATTTGGAACTCGGGAGAGAATTTCATCTCCATATTGAAGAAAGTGGATTGAATTTGACAATACCACTTACCAATGCGCTTATGGATATGTATGCCAAGTGCGGGGATCTTGAGGCAGCAAAAGCAATATTTGATAACATGACGGATAACACAGTTGTATCGTGGATTACTATGGTTGTTGGGTACGCAAAACATGGGCTTTTGGATAAAGCTAGGAAACTTTTTGATGCTCTGCAGGAGAAAAATGTTGTGGCATGGAATGCCATTATTGGAAGTTATGTCAAAGCCAAACATAGCAAGGAGGCATTATTTTTGTTTAACAAAATGCAAACTAGCAGTGTTAAGCCCGACAGGGTGACTATGGTTCATTGCTTATCTGCATGCTCCCAACTTGGAGTACTTGATATTGGAATGTGGAGTCATCACTATATCAAAAGGCACAATCTTCCTGTAGATACTGTTCTAGGTACTGCTTTAGTTGACATGTATGCAAAATGTGGGAATATTACGAGGGCTCTTCAGGTTTTTCATGAGATGCCAAGAAAAAACTCTTTGACATGGACAGCCATTATTGGTGGTTTAGCACTTCATGGGAATGCATATGATGCCCTATCTTATTTCTCCAAGATGATAGATATTGGGTTGATACCAGATGAGATCACATATCTTGGAGTTTTGTCAGCTTGTTGTCATGGAGGCTTAATTGAAGAGGGTAAAATGTATTTTGCACAAATGAAATTGAGATTTAATCTTTTTCCTGGTCTTAAACACTACTCTTGCATGGTGGATCTTCTGGGCAGGGCTGGTTTGTTGGAGGAGGCAGGGCAGCTGATTAAAAGCATGCCGGTAGAGGCAGATGCTGGTGTGTGGGGTGCATTGTTCTTTGCTTGTAGAATCCATGGAAATCTTTTGATGGGGCAAAGGGCTGCTTCTAAGCTTCTTGAGTTGGATCCTGGTGACAGTGGAATATATGTTTTACTAGCAAATATGTATAGGGAAGCCAATATGTTGGAGGAGGCTGGGGTAGTGAGGAAAATGATGAGGGAAAGAGGTGTGGAAAAGATTCCTGGTTCTAGTTTGATTGAGGTGAATGGCGCTGTTTGTGAATTTATTGCTAAGGATAAGATGCACCCTCAATCCGTCCAGATTTATGAATGTTTAATCCAGTTAACTAGACAACTGGAGTTTGTTGAAGGTATTTCTAGTAGTCCAAGCTTTGGAAACGATTTGTTCGCAGACTCTGAACTTCAATTCTAGAGGTATTCTCTATTGGACAATTAGATGCATATTGCATTTTGAAAATACTACAGAGGAAGCTATATTCCATGACTTGATTATATTTGCCTGAAACCATATCAGGAAAGTATTTTATTGATCTCATGATTATAGATTTTAGTATTTTACTCTTATGTCCAGAATTCCTGTCTGGACTGAGATCATTTAGGTTTTGGTCCAAAGCCTGAATGATTTCCTACAAGAAAACTGGACATAATTCCACCTGAACATCCAAATGCGAAAACATTTCATATTCTGAAACAGGAAGAGGGCAGGCTAATGCCAATTTGCTATGTACAGACTCAGGTTTATGAATTTCTTTACTTTTTCACTAACATCCGTTCTTCCCTTTTTTTCTATGCTGTGTCCTAACTAGTCTGAATTTTCCCTCAGGCTGTAAATTGAATTGAAGCAAATTTTGTAGGAGGCTACTCTATTCTAGTACTGATCATCAAGAAATTGGGACAATAAGTGCTGAAACTGGTATATAACTTTTGTGTTTAGTCCCGGTTTTGGTGCTTCGTCCTTGTGTCAGAAAAAGGAAGACAGGTATAGCTGGAATTCATCCTAAATTTCTAATTTTCTCATGTTTTTCCTGGGAAAATTAATTTTGTGCAGAGACTAAAGTTCCATGTCATTCATGCCTAAAACCTGATTTTTCATTAATTTCAAATATACTCATTCGTAGATTATTTTTCAACCGCGTTTTGAATGAGGAATGGAACCATAGCATGACTATTTTGCCAAAAGCTATCATCACTCAAGCCCAAGGAAACTGGTAGCTAAATTTCCATCATAATGGAAAAAAATTAGCTTGCTCAGTGATGAAAACGGGCAACAGAAGAGTGCACTTGCTTGGTTTGAAGATCTCAAGAATTGTGCTCAATTGATGCCTTGAAGGTGTGAACTTGTCTCATCATGCCCTCAGCATAGAAATAGAATTCTTGGTAGAGTTGACATCATGTTGGGATGGGGAAACTTGTCTCAGACGTCTGGGATTTAATGATTAGAATTAGCATAACCACCAAACAAATGAATGCCATGGTTAAAACCCGTCTTTTAAAGGTGTACACAATCATTAGAATAGCAACAAGGAGGGGTTAAGAAGGTCAATGAATGTGAGTTTTTAACTATATAGTTTCGATATTTAAGGAAGGGAGTTTAACATTAGAGCGTATAATTCTTGTTGTCATACGCATTCATGAAATGGCAAATGAGAACAGAATTACACTTTTGGTAAGTGAAGAGAAACAAAAAGGTAGGAAGGAATATATGAAAGGTCATTGATCACGCTACGTTTTGTTGGGTGCATTCCTGTTTCTTTGTCCTCATTCTTTTCCCCCCACATGCCTGACAGCCTTTTCTTAGGCTCTCTGGTCAGGCTCTGATTGCCTTAGCATATGGGTCATGGCATTGGCCTTTGCTAGCTCAAAAATAAAAAATCACCCATGAAAACTGATTGGTCAGCAGCACTATTGACGCACAGACACCTTTTTCTGTCTTGCTTTGCATCTTCGTAGACTGTCTTACTGTAACACGAACCAGTTATCATCACAACAGGCACAAAAGAATGCAGTTTCCCCCTTTTTCCCTATCTATGCTAATAACCAGTTAAAAAATTTGAAAAGAAAAATGAAAGAAAAATAAGAGCCAAGGCCAAAAACTTAGTTTGATATTTTTGAACATTTAGCTTTCCAAATTGTGATTACAGTCCACACTAATTTGTACCATCTGTTTGATTAAATATATCTTGTACATTAGTAAATTGCAAGCTGGATGGAGTTGGGCAATGGGTATTCCAGGTGTTAAGCTAAAACCTATGGTTATTGGTTAGTTTCATTTTACTTTTTTGAAGTAATCCACCTAAATAACATTTGTTGATAGGCACATTGTGTTTGGAATTTGCTTTCATGAATGAACAAGTTGAGGAAATAAATGTATAGGGTGAAGAGATTCCATGCATGCCATAGTTTGTTTCCACTATGAGATGGTGGACCTAATAAGTAAACTTTTTTGGAATAATTGCCTTGTGAACCTTAACCAACAAGCACATGAGAGTCCCTTTTGCGGGCCCACAACAACCCAAAAAAGGTAGACCCCACTTAGACGAAATCCCAAAAATTCTTGATGGATTTGATACTTTCCACTTGATTCTTCAACCAAATTTTCATTGTGGAAATTATATAAAGTTTCCCATAATTACTTAAATGTGTAATTTGTAGATTGATTCCTAACATACCAAACTTAACTGACAACTTCTATTTTCTTAGCAGATGGCTTTTGGTGATCTTCCTTTAACCAAATATATCCAAATGGGTCCATTTTCCATACACAAGCCAACCACTACTGCATTTGCAGCCCCCAACCACACTGCTGGGATTTTGCTTCTGCGATGATGGGACCCTGTGGTTGTATTTAATTGTTGATACGAATTCTGGATTTTTCTTTATGAACAATGATCTCATTATTGGTGAGGTTTTTGGCTCACCATCACAACTTAGGATTTGACTACCAATGGGCATTGGATGGATGTGGGGAAGAAAAACTTTGTTGGTTGCAGTACTTTCTTTATCTTGTGAATATATATGTTTTTCTTCTTTTATATATATATATTGACCGAACAAATGAGAAAATGTTACTTTCTTACTGATTTGGTTTACAAATTTAGAATTAGAAATTGAAATAAAAATATCTTTATTTACAAATTTTATATTGAACTCAAGTGAAGTAATGAATAATACCCTTTTAATTAAAAAAATATTTCAGTGATTTTTACGTTCCTATTTTGAAAGTAAAAATAGTACAAATGATAAAAAATTTATTCCAACCAAAATTTTCCTAAATTATTTATTTCAATAAATTGGTTCTTACTAGAGTTATATATTAAACAATAAGGAAGAACGAAACCCTCCCTTCCCCCTTCTTTTGGCTTGCCTCTTTTCTAGAAAATTTTTAATTAAATCCAAATAAAGAACTTTCTTTCGAAAATTGGGGATAAATGATTTTTTTTGGACACTCTTTGTTGAAAATAATAAAAATATATAAGTGTTTGTAAAAATGACTCTGGATAGATTCTGTCCACATAAAAAAAATTTTAAGATTAGAACTCTTTTAAGAAAAAGATTAAATACAAAGAAAATTTGACAATTAGACATTAGTTTTATATAAACTTTAATCAATTTGAAATTCTTAAATACACATTCGAGTATTCGATTATTTTTTAAATGCGTCAAAATTTAATTGTATCGTTTCAACATTTTATTCTACTAAATACCTTTTTAGCATATCAAAAGGGAATTTATTCAGTTTAATTAAGAAACGAATAATTTCAACATATTAGTTAAATATCCATGTTATTAAAATAATTTCAACATATTATCATAAAATTATTCTACTCAATATTTTACTGGATAAATTTATTAAGGAATAAGTATTAAAAAAGATCAAGGGCTTCACGCTTCTGTCCGCGTCATACCGAATCATTTCTAGCTGAACCCGCAGCTACATAAAGATTAAAGGCGCCACATAAATTTTTGACGTTGTCGACGTGGGGAGAGAAGAAGGTGGGAGAGTGACAGAGCGAAAGAGGTGAAGCCATTCTCTCGTCACTTCCGTCTTCTCCAGAGAAAGAAAGTAAACAAAGCAGAGACTGTGTATGTTTTCAGCGGCTTTAATGTCGGAAGAATCTCCTCTTATCTTTCTCTCTTTACTTGCCTTTTTTTATTTATTTTCGTTAATTATTAATAATCTTTAGCAAAACATCTGATTCTCATTCTTTCTTCTTATATGTGATGTGATGTCTCTTTCCTTTTCGCTCTTTATCCACTCATTTCACTTTCTTTCTCGTTTTCCTGAATAAATTTCGTTTCTGATTCACGTGGTGCCACATTTTCTCCGTATTATTTCATGTTATTAGTTTTAAATCTCAAAATCGGTGTAATCAGGTTAGCGGGTTATTAGATATCATATTCTTTGGTTTGATCATGCTATCAGAGATCAAATTAGTGTAATGAAGCGCTTTTCTCTATGATTTTTTTTTTCTTTCCTTTTTAAATTTGGTAGCAATTTTAAGATCATAATCGTGAAATGAGAAACTGAAGCTAAGACCTAAAAGGCATAAATGTATACCTGATACTTGTCCCTCATGAATATTGTAGCTGTCTCGAGATTAATAGTCTAGGTGCTTTTTTCTTGTTTTTGTGTTTGTCTAGAAAAACAATGGAATTGCTTTTAAACTTTTGTTTTTCCTCTTTCTTTGTTTTTATGTTGTTGAGTATATGTGCTGATGCTGAAACCGAGAATCTGGTTTTCAGTCCGATGACAGTGCATTGAGTTTTTCTATTTTTGGAAACTTTTGGTTCTAGTGTGTAGTTGCCTGAGTAGATTGCTTTTTTTTTTTTTTTTCCTTTTCCAATTGAATGTAGAGGCGTCGATGTTACAGGGCTTGATTTGATTTTGCCCATAAGCCTTTTATCTTGTTTCCTTTGCAGGATAAGGTGGATCAAGCCAAATTAATTAGAAGAAAGTTGTTTATGCACATCCATGTACTGAGTGCATCCGCAAGTTCAATTTTTGGAGCATAGGTTGGCATTTTCTGCTGTATTTTAATTTACAATTAAATGAATTGAAAATGTTCAATCGATTCTCTCAGAAGTCTATTGCTCTTGCTTATGAGTCATGGTTGGGTTGTGTCACAGATTAGTGGTCTGAGATGAGTTGGAACCCACATATGGAGGTTCAATACCCTAATGCTAGCTACCCCTATAACTCAACTGGAAGTTTTATAGAATATTTCGAAGGTCTCACATATGAACACGTGAATTTCATTTTTGATGGTGCTTCCCATGATCAGGTACCTTCTGTTATTGTTTCCGAAATGGTTAGAGGTAATTACATTTCCACTATGAGGAAGCACAGGGGAATACTCAACTTTTTTTTTTTTTTTGTCTACAATATTGTCTATCTGAACTTGTTATTTTCATATGTAAGCAGAAGATCATTTTTGTGGTGATATTACTTCTTACATTTGTAGGACAATGTGTACTCCTCCATGAGTGCAAATTTCTACAAGTTCGGTGTGTCCCAACCTGGGAGCTGTCTATATTATGATCATAGCTATGCTGATGAGGTCCGCAATCACAGACCACAAATTGATGAATATAGAAGGCCCTCAGAGAATTCTTCAACAATGACTAATGCACCAACTTCAGCAATAAATGCAGAATGGGAGAGAAATGAAAACGCGAGCGCTCAAAACAATCCTGTGGAGTGTAAGTTCTAAATCTACCACTTTGTTGTTATCTATCTCGATAGAAAGTCTGATAAATCTTCTAAGAGGGATGATATCTATAGTGTATATAACTTTCAATTGGAGATAGAGGGAATGCAGAGATAGGGAGAAATCTCCTTAATTGATGTTTGGCTTTAGTGGGCCTTTTGTAGTTATGTAGGAAGGCTGCTAATTCCTCAACTTTTTGGAATTTGAATGAGTTTCAAAATTTCAAACTACGTGTAGATTAAGAAGCTAAATAATTATGTTCAAAATGGCACAGTATGGGCCTTAATCATACTGTTGGACGAAATATTAATTAGCTGGACTGACATCATATTGACCGGCTTCAAATAGGATCTAAATTTTTTTTATGATGTATTTGTGTAAGCTGTGAGATTCTTTCTTAAATTTCATATCTATCTTTTGGATAAGAAATGTAATGCACAAGATGTACTTGCAATGAATGAAGCAATAGAAGCAGATTGTTCCAGCTATGAGCCTAAAAAGTGTCCTGCTCAACATCCTTGGTAATTGAAGATCGAGTACAAAATGGGAAAGGGCCCTATATGCAGCCTCTGGCACAAGGATATCCTTCTTCCCCTCCCTCTTGAACAAATTTGTTAAGAAAGTCAATTTAATCTGGGTATAAACCTCTGATGATGTTTCTATAGTGATCTCATGCTGTCTCTATCAACATTATAGTTATCCTGTCATTATTACTGTCATTTTCTCCCAAGATAAGAATCATAATCTATCAGAGTCTTTTTCCTTGATGTGAGATCGACCATGCATTCAAAATAGAATGTTGAAAAACTGTGTTTTTGCTAATCTGCAAAACAAGTTGAATTTTTGAAGGGCAATAGTTGTGATTCTGCTGTCTCATAATTATTTTGTCTCTTTTTCGCATTAATTCTACATTCAGTTGCTTGTAGGGACTGCCTGATCTAGCTGCATTGATTCTTGATGTCCCATGTTTTCATATCATTATTCGTTTTCATTTAGGAGCAGAATGGTCAAAACTGAGTACGACTTGAAAATATTTAATGTTAACCTGGCACTTAGTAATATGTTCTGTCAATGATAATAGATCTTTCCCTTAAGGAAATATTTTACTGGTCTTGTAGCATATACTAGTTGCAGTGCTGGACTCTCCAGTCGCCACGGTTCTTTTTCTTTCGTGCATTACATTTAATTATGTTTATCAAGAGTTAAAGATTAGTGAATGGATCATATTTTCTTACATATTGGTATAGTTTATTTTCTGATTTCTACTTGCTTTTCTACAGTAGTGTGATGATGTCTCATTCATTTGGGACTTGAGCAAATTTCTCCTTCTAACATCTTCTATTACTTTTTTTCTCAGGTCCGCGGAGACATCTTAATGCTCCAGATTTTCAGGTAAGTTACTCCCAAATACCATGTCTTACAATGATATACACCTTAGTCCTGTGGTTCTTTGAATATATATTCTCTCACTCGACATGTGCACAAATACATGCATATGTTCATAAATGTGCTGAAAAAAAAAAAACATATCTGTAATCATTTTGTGGAGATCTTCTCTATTATCTAATTTTTAGAAGTTTTAAGAAATGCATACGAAATGAGCATAATACCGCCTCTGGAAGATATGAAGGCAAACATCAATTTAAAATTAAGTGAAATAAACTAGGTAAAGCATAAGAAAAATTTTTAGCCAAGAGAACTGCTTTCTTAGCAGACTGTCTTTAACTATCTTTATTGAAAAGAACTTTGTTTATCCTAAAAAGGTAGCATATCAATATTATTAGTCATGCCTTTTCTTTTCCCATGTATCAAATACTGCTATGGTATAGACAGATAAATATATTGTATTACCTGTGAACTCTGCAGGTCGTGCGGCAAGACAATATTGATCCTGACAATATGAGTTATGAGGTTAGAGCATAAATTTCCATTTCTTTTTCATCTGTAGTTTGATACTTTCTTTTGTTGTTTTTTTTGAATGAAGCATTTGAATGTTGCTTGAGGAAAGTTATGTTTTTTTTTTTTTCCTGCATAATATCCATAATGTTGAATCCAATAGTGTGTTTTCCTGGCCAGAAGGAATTCTGAAAAGGTCTTCTCTGAGATTCATAGATTCCCCAGGTTTTATGCATTGAAGTTTATATAATACTTCATTTTCTAATATGTTTTTCCACTTTTAGAAGAAATCAAGTTCACTGTTTTGTACATTAGTTTCCATTCAGATGCTCCTCTAAGAGAGCTTTGTTCAGTTTGCGATAGTAGGTATGAGATGGTAACTCTGGAAAAAAAAAACATCTGATCTGTTGCACTTAACTTTCTTTCAAAAGCCCTAATTCCAATAATTTACTTGATGTTGATTCTTTTTGTTGTCTTCCAATTGTATTCAGTAAACATTCTGCAGATTGAATTTCCGATTTGCATGTATCTATCTTGGGCAAGAGCCTTGTTAATGGGACTGTGATCAGTGGTGGAATGTGAAATTTTTCCCAGCTGGTCAATGAATTGTTAACTGACAGTAATACTTAACAAATGCATTTTTACTAATATAAATCTCTCCTCTCTCATTCTCACACAAATATAAGTTGCCACATGTAAATTTTTTTGGAAATCATAATTTGTTTAATTGGTGTGTAATGGAGGTTACATCTACCTCTTACAACTTTTCGCCCCATTTTGTGATCTATGTTTCTGGAGATAGAACATCGTTTTCTGGTAAAAGTGGGTAGACTAGTTTTTGTAGTAATATTTGTACTGTTAGGAATTATCATGGCTTGAGACAATTCAGACTTTAAGAAAATGTTAGCAGTTGAAACTCTATCCTATAATAGCCGGTTGCCATTTTGTGTTTGGGAGCAGCCTCTTAACTTGCATGTGGTTTAGATAATGGTTTTATTTTTTTTGTTTTTTTAACCAGTTCTTTCCCATTCAGGAATTAGTGGAATTAGGCGAGGCAGTTGGAACTCAAAGTCGTGGTCTTTCCCAAGAGCTTATTTCTTTGCTTCCAGTCTCAAAGTACAAGTGCAGTTTCTTCTCCAGAAGGAAATCAAGAAGCGAGAGGTAATATTTTAGCCATATTTATGTGCATATTGATTTCATTTGTTGTGTGTACAATTTATCCTTACTCAAGTATGTTAAATTGCGTGCTAGCCCTTTTTCTTTCCATGTTTATTGATTGATACTAGCTTAGATGCCTAACAAGGAGTTGCGATGGAGAAAAAGGGAAAAAGTTGCCCTGGGTATTAGAGTAAAAAACATCCTTGCGTGCCATGAACATAGAGATCTCTGATTTTCCTAAACTTCCCTGATTCAAGTTTGCATTATCTGATAAAAAAATATATGCTGTTTTGCATTCTAATTTGTGATTAAACTCCTTCAACTGCTGTGAGGTCTAACGCTTCTTTTGTTGGAAAAAGGTGTGTAATTTGCCAAATGGAATATAAACGAGGTGAGCACCTTATCACGCTGCCGTGTAAACATGCATATCATATTGGTTGTGGGACAAGATGGCTTAACATCAATAAGGTAAGCTGTTCAGATTCATAAGATGCTTTAGTGCTTTATTCTTCCTAATAAGGTAAGCTTAATATAAGATGACTTTGTTTATGTTACTAGGCGTGCCCCATATGCTACACGGATGTGTTTGGCGATGCTTCAAAAAACGTTAGGAAATAATCACTGGCGGATATAAGGAACTGAAAATTTGTCACATTTTTCTCTTCTTTCCAGAAGGAAATATATTTCCCTGCATACAGAGTTGTTTGTTCCAGGTTTTCCATTTTCTTGTATGAAAAGAAATTACTCCTTAGTTTTGTAATAAGTGAAGTTTCAAACTTTACTCATCACATGTTTGCCTCATTCCGGAGATTGTTATGTCTTGTCTTCAGCATCAACCTTTCTGTACATTATTAGACTGCTAGAGCTAGACCAATCTGTTTCATGGGCTTAGGTATCTGTCTGGTCTGCTTGAATTTTTTGGGTTTGGATATAATTTTCTCAAATTTTGTGCACAAATCCAACTAAACCCGTAACGGAATTTGTTCCTCTCAAAATTTTTTTAAATTGGATCAGATATCGAACCTTGTCTAAATGGGTGCAGTGACTATTCATCATTTGTTAAATAGCTATTTTACATACACAGCGAAGATAAATTACGAACCTTTTACAAAGATGAGTTAAAGTATTTTTCTTTTAATTCTTAGTTTTGCAAGTAATTTAAGGATTTACTAAAATAGGGAGTGGGGTTGTTTTGCCTGTGCTGTCTTCTATTCCTCCTGCTAGATGAAGCTGGATGGAATTAAAAAAAAAAAAACTGAGAGTTACTTTTTCCCTTTTCCTTTTTACTTTTGATTCACAGTACAAGTAAAATAAACTTACATTCACGAATGACAAGGGCAGAGATGCGATGATAAACCAAAAAATAAAAAAAATTTTAAGAGTTGGGTATGAAGAAGAGAATACAACAGCGTACATGTCTCCTGGCAATTAGCGGTGGACTTGGTTGGGGGAGGGTTAGATTAAGGGTCCATTTCAGAAAGTCCATGGTCTAATGTGATAATAAATAATAAAATTGAGATTCCTGTCTACATGTAAACCTATTTTTTTCAAGTTATTTTCTTAAAGAAGTATTGGAAAAATTGTGATTATGAGCCATTTTGAGAGGATAATTCGGACGTATTTCACAACTCAGTTTTGGGAGAAAGACCAGCATATATGTTCCTTGACATGAGAATTATGAATTAATGTATTCATATACTCAAAATAGAGAATATGTGAATAGAAATTGAATCTCAAAATAAACTACTTAGTAAGGAGATTAAAGTGAAAAGTAAATGGGTTAAAGTTTGTCCAATATTACTAAAAATTAAAGTTGGACTTGTGTTTATATATAGAGATGCATTATTACATGAGTAAGAAAAGTAGAATGGAAGACTTTCTCTCGCGCGCTCAAGAGCAAGGAGGTGCAAATCCATGGTCCGGAATAGACCAATACGTGGGTGCGCAACCTGTGTACATAAATGTCGACTCAAAATTTCATAGTCCTGTTAATTTCTGGAAAATTTGGCAACACTTCCGTGTTGATCCACACTGACACTCCCGTGTGGATTGTGTTCCAGAATGATCTTTTGAGTTTCTTGGAATTTCAATTTCTGATATTTTAAATATTAATTTTGCCATTGTTTGAGAGTTACAAAGGTATTATTAGCAGCCTTTAAATAGGTGGTTTTGGCTTGAAAAAATAAGAGTTTTTGATAGTTTATTTTGATTTTTGTTGAAGAGGTTTTTTTTTTCTTCTTCTTCTTCTCAAGTGATAGAGAGTGTGATAAGTTTATAGTTCATTGTAAGTAGGTGTTGTGTGTTCAACAACTACTTGGAATTTGTTGTATCCTAAAAGATAAATACCGGTTATTCTAAATACCAGTGTAGGAGGCGAATTTATCTTAAGAAAATTGTGTGGAACACATGTCACAGATCATTTTTCATTTTTCTTGTTTTTGAATATTGGATTAACAATTCTCCTTTTATTGTTGTTGTTCGCCTAACAAGAAGCACAAGTCAAAAGACTGCTTAAGTATCATCTCAACCCTTGGCAATAAATTAACGGAATTTTTTTTACTTAAATTAAATTCATATTTATGAAAAAATAAAATAAAACTGAGTTAATAGTATGCCATCATATTTTACATGATAATTTATTATTAATTTGAAATTACATAAAAAAGTTGAAAACGTGATCGGCTTATAGATCTTTCGAATCTTATAAATCGAATTCAATTTTTTTACATTATTATTTCCTCCCTTGATAAAGATGTTATATGATAATGTATTGTTCAGTTTCAGCGTTACGTAAATGGATAGAATCTTTGTTGGGCAAAAGGATTAGAGAAGACAGCTTTAACTAGTTTTGGTAACAAAACAGTATATACTTCATCAAACTTCCACATTACATGATGTGAAACTGAAAATACTAATGCATTTTTTTTTAAATCCAATTTATCTTGAATTAATTTAATGAAAATATTTTTTAATTGCTATATAACTATCCAATTTTACCATAAAATCTAATAAAATTATCATTCGGGAAGAAATTATATCGGAAAAGCTTTTTGAAAAAACAAAGAAATTAGATTGTGGAATATATAGATACATTTAATATAAGATGATTTTGAGTATTTTGCCTTATGTTAAACAGAAGTTTATTATTATTATTATTGTTATTATCTTTGTCGGGAGATGGCTGAATTGTCAAAAGTCAAACATATAGTTTATTCTTGAAAGAAAAAACATTCTTAATTTTACTTGGGATGATATAGAAAAGTTTACACGCAAATTTTCTAATTTGATAAGAGATTTTCAGCTCGAACCTTGATAATGCATTTATTTTAAAATTATTATAAAAGTATTTTACATTTCTTGAAGTTTGGTTCAACACGAATAAAATTAGTCTCAATTCGTTGATTCTATTATTTGAAAAAAAAAAACATTCATAATTTTTCTCTTTCCGACAGCTTTCTTTTTCTTCAATTTTCTTTTCCTTATAATATAATTTATCTTGTTATGAATATGATATTTATCTTTCTTTTTTTTTTTTTTGTCAAACAAATTGCATTAAATTATGAACCGCGTTTTCCCTCATAAAATAGCTTGAATTATATATTTGCTTAATTGAAAGAGCCCTAAATAGAAATATGAGACTTCTCAATTTGAATATTCATGAAAACTATTGATATTAATGAAATTTAAATTTTAAAATATATTGATTTTTATAATTTTATAAATAGACGAGACATACCATTCATAAAAAAAAATCTCAATCCTGTAGCACCAGAGCAAGATTCTAATATAGTTAATATTTTGATTCTGATAAAATAAATTTCTGGCCAAGAGAAATATAACTTATTCAATATAAGATTGAATTATTAATTAGATTAATAATGATAAGTCTTATTTTAATCAGAATACAAATTATCACTTATTAGTATATTGACTAATAGGGTTTGACATGCTGTAACCCTAATTAATATCGAGATCATAACGAGATGACTTAATATTATAATTTAGAGGTTAAAATAAGATTTGAGATTTTATTGGTAATTAAAAGAAGAATTTCGGAAGGATATTTAATATATCCAGGTATACGAGAAATTCGAAAATTGTGTCCGATATAATATTCCGATATAATATTAATGAATTAATATTATATTTCCGTTCCGA
This sequence comes from Balakata baccata, assembly GCA_949630135.1. Classification (NCBI taxonomy): domain Eukaryota; kingdom Viridiplantae; phylum Streptophyta; class Magnoliopsida; order Malpighiales; family Euphorbiaceae; genus Balakata; species Balakata baccata. The sequence continues at coordinate 115,347 of CATIWF010069351.1, forward strand.
TAAAATAATTGACCTTATAAGTCACACTAAATAAATTATTAGTCTAGTCTATATAAAGATGTGGGGAGTAATTTAATTGAAAATTAAATTAGAAATGATCACTTATATTTTTGAGTTAAAATTAATATTGATTAATTTTAATTATTTCTCCTATTTATAATTTTAATAAAAGTATGAATTAAAATTATAATAATTTAATTAAGTTATTAATTAAATTAATTATAGTGGTATATTAAAATAATTGCCACATATAATAGAAGAGAAAATTGATTTTACAATTAATTGTGGTAGCTAGAAATAAACTATGCAATTGTTGCATCATAAATCAAAATTAAATAAAAAAATTTTGAAAAGTCAGAATAATATTAAACACGCCCAGCCACCCAATTAATCCTTCAGAAGGATTAATCAAATGGGGTGGGGTGGGGATTAAGGAACCAGTTGGTTCCTGAGGCTCCGCAGTGAGAAAATTTTGTTTTCTCTCAAAAAAAAAATTTTCTCTTTGATTCAAAGAAGAAATTTAGTGATCATATATCTGGGACTAGCAAAAGGAGTTTTATCAACGCAACAAAAGTTTTTGGTCTTTTTGCTTGGTTTGCACCTTAGTGGTTTGCACCTTGGTGAACTCGGTTCTATAAAGTTTGTCTAAACCTTTTATTTTTCCATTTTGTTCTTAAAAATTATGAGATAATCTTGGTAAAATGGATTTTATCCATAAATGTTACAAAATATGTTTTGTTAAAAGTTATGGATAAATACTCAAGGTTAACATGAAAAGAGTATTTTCATGTCATGCAATATTTGATTGCATGTTTCGGTAAAATTAAAAATTTTTAAAATCTATAATTTTAACCGAGATCTAGAGCTCCCCTCAATCCAAATAATATTTCCGCTGCCAACATGAACACCCTTACATTTATGCTTCCCCACCGCCTCCGGCCAATTATCCACCAAAACATATAGAACATCCACCATATCATTATAAATCTCCACCTCCACCATCACCTCCGTACCATTATACATCACCTCCTCCTCTTAAAAAATCTCCACCACCATATTATTACAAGTCTCCACCTCCACCGTCTCTTTCACCACCACCTCTATACCATTACACGTCACCTCCTCCTCTTATAAAATTTTCATCTCCTCCATACTACTATAAATTTCCACCTCCACCATCACCTCCATACCATTGCGCATCACCTCCTTCTCCTAAGAAATCTCTACCTGCTCCATATTATTACAAGTCCCCACCTCCACCATCTATATCACCACCTTCATCATATTACTACACATCACCTCCTCCTCTAAAGAAGTCTCCCCCTCTTCCATACTATTATAAGTCCTTATCTCCACCATCTCCTTCACCACCACCTCCGTATCACTATACATCACTTCCTCCTCCAAAGAAGTCTCTCCCTCTTCCATACTATTATAAGTCCCTACCTCTACCATCTCTTTCACCACCACCTCTGTATCACTATACATCACCTCCTCCTTATCCAAAGAAGTCTCCACCACTTCCATACCATTACAAGTCTCCACCTCTATCATATCCTTCACCACAATCTCCGTATCACTATACATCACCTCTTCCTCCAAAAAAGTCTCTACCTCCTCCATACTACTATAAGTCTCCATCTCCACCATCTCCTTCACTACCACCTCCATACCATTGCACATCACCTCCTCCTCCTGTAAAATCTCCACTTCTTCCACACTACTATAAGTCTCCATCTCCACCATCTCTCTCACCACTACCTCCATACCATTACACGTCACCTCTTCCTCCTAAGAAATCTCCACCTTCTCTATACTATTACAAGTCCCCACCTCCACCATCTTCATCACCACCTCCTTCCTATCACTACATATCACCTCCTTCTCCAAAGAAGTCTCCACCTCCACCATCACACTCACCACCACCTCCATACCATTACACATCACCTTCTCCTCCTAAGAAATCTCCACCTTCTCTATACTATTACAAGTCCCCACCTCCACCATCTTCATCACCAACTCCTCCATATCACTACACATCACCTCCTCCTCCAAAGAAATCTCTACCTCCTCCAAAGAAATCTCTACCTCCTCCATACTACTATAAATCACCACCTCTACCTCTACCTCTACCATCACACTCACCACCACCTCTATACCATTACACTTCACCTCCTCCTCCTCCTGAGAAATTTCTACCTCCTCCATACTATTAACAAGTCCCTACCTCCACCATCTTCATCACTACCTCCTCCATATTACTTCACATCACCTCCTCCTCCAAAGAAGTCTCCACCTCCACCATCACCTTCACCTCCCCTCCCCATTTGTACAAATCTCCACCACCCCCAACTCACTCTCCTTCTCCTCCTCCATATTACTATGTATCCCCACTATCTTTGAAATACTAATGAAACACATTTGTCAATTCAATTGAAGCATAACAATGACAATTTGTATTTCTTTTAATATGTGGTTTTTGAAGAAATTTCGCATTGTGTACAATAAGGATCTAAATGATGATTCAGAGTGAATTTTTTTTTTTTTTGTAAGAAACTATGTTTATTGTACTATTTCTCTTTATGCAAGGCGGTAATAAAATTTATTTGAGAACTACTTATATTATTCTTCTTATTAAATTTGCTGTTTATTTGGTTTCTGAAAATAACTACAGCTCCTATTGTTCTCATTGTTAAAAATTCAAGTACAATTAAGTGGATATGGTTGTCGAAAAAAAGCCATAATATATACATATATTATATGCAGATTTTGGTAATTTAATTGCACGATTATTATTGGTATGTAGTTATTCATATTGTGTTTAAGAGAAATTCTTAGATAGACTGGATTTATTAGACAAATTCAATCATATAATGATATTTATTTAATTATTTTATTTTTATCTTCACATCCACTAGTGAAAATAAAATAATTAACGCATGTCATTATGTGATTAGGTTAATTTATGAATGACGTGGTAGACTCGGTTTATCTAAGAATTTTTCAGTATTTAATTAGACTTTCTCATATAAAGGGAGCAACCTCTGGCGATTCAAGTAATATATATATATATATATATATATATATATATATATATATATATATAAAAGTTGAATTTTCTAAGAATAGAAACATTCATAGGGAAGACAGTTACCTCAATCTATTTTCCCTTGTATTTTCAACTACAAACAAGAGAAAAACGCTATATACGGTGCCAACGGGGGCGGCAATATGTGCAGCGGCGGTTGTCAGAAGCAAAGTTCCCTAACACAATCTTTAGTCACTATATAGCATCCATCGCAATTTTTTTTTTTGGTTAGACCATATGTAACCAAAAAAAATTGCAATTGATGCTAAAAACAATTTAGAATGAATGTAATTAATAAAATTTATCTAATTTTCTCTCATTTTAAGCCATTAAATTAAAATCATGATAGTGGTTTGGTAGTATTAATTTAATTTGTCATTAGACTAACAATCCAATTAAATTTAAATTTCAGAAAAAAAAATCCAATTAATGATAAAGTCTTTCTTATTGTATATAAGAAGAGAGAGATCCAGAGTTTAATTAGAGAGTGAATTGGGTATGAAATTGACAGATATGAAAAAACACTACTGACCTATATATGCTATATATCATCTCAAAACTTAAAATATTAGGCACAAGAAAAGAAAAATTAAAAAATAATGGCCAGAATACTGGGAGTTTTTATTTCTCAAGTCTCACAATGAAGTAATACAATCAAATTAAAAACAGTATACTGAATCGACAAATATAGAAAGGAAAATACATCAACGAAAACACTTCAGAGCGTCCTGTCCATATGCTGCTTCTTACATATATATTACTCCCCAAGAAATCATCAGACTAGATCATCTTGGTGCAATTATTCTCTTCAATAATTTATAACCTATAATTAATCAAAACCATTCCTTCATTAATATCCAATACTTAATTCAATAATGGCACAATGCAGGTTATTAGAAAGCTTACATGAACTTAAAATCTGGATTATTTGCTTAGTAAACTGGAGGTGGCGGTGGAGACTTGTAGTAGTATGGAGCAGGGGATGGTGATGGTGGTGGTGGTGGTGGTGACTTGTAATAATAAGGTGGTGGTGGTGATGGAGATGGAGGTGGTGGGGACTTGTAGACATAGGGCGGCGGCGGCGGTGACTTGTAGACATAGGGTGGAGGTGGAGAATGATAATAGTAAGGAGATGGAGGGGAAGGAGATGGTGGTGGTGGAGACTTATAATAGTAGGGAGGTGGAGGGGATGGTGATGGTGGTGGTGGTGACTTGTAATAGTAAGGTGGCAGTGGTGATGGAGATGGTGGCGGTGGAGATTTATAGTAATATGGAGGTGGAGGGGAAGGGGATGGCGGTGGTGGGGATTTGTAATAATATGGGGGTGGAGGAGATGGAGATGGTGGTGGTGGGGACTTATAATAGTAAGGAGGTGGTGGGCATGGTGATGGTGGTGGAGGAGATTTATAGTAATATGGTGGTGGAGGGGATGGAGAAGGAGGAGGTGGAGACTTATAGTAATAAGGAGGTGGAGGAGGGGACGTATAATAGTACGGAGGTGGCGGTGGTGGCGATGAATAATAAGGATGGTCATCGGCGGCAACCATATTGGCTGTGAAGCTCAATGCCAAGGCATAAAGGACTAGGTGTGGCCAAACATTGGCCATTTTCAGCCACATTTTTGAATTTGCTATGCCTTGGAGATCCCAAGAGTGTTGAGATAGAAACCAAGTTCTTGCAGTTTATATAGTAATCTTCTTTATCATTTAAGCCATTAATTATTATTATTTTCTAACTAATTTGCAACAAACAAAATATAAAATATTCATGAATTTTGTTCTCAAGAAAGAATGGAAAAGTGGGCTTCCACTCTACCCTGCCTCTGCATGATTCTCAACTTGCATATTCGTTATATATATCTTGAAACAGTCAAAATGACCATTGCAGGAACCATTCATATAATTATTTACTAATAAAACCAACATAAGAAAACGAAATTAGGGAAGAGTTAAAAGTTTAATTATTTACTAATAAAACTAACAATATATATATGTTGGCAAATCATTGTCTTAAATCATATAAAAGTTCTGCTAGTCAACTTTATTAGATTTAATTATCACCACTATATTAATTAGTTAATTGATTGATGACTGAATAAAATCACCTAATTAATCTGATTTCATCTAAAAATGCATGGAAGTTTCATTGGTGGATTATATTACATGTATAAATAGGGTTTATGCAATGAAGTGTTATATAAAAACTATTAATATAGTGATTAATTATATATATATATATAATAAATTTGTTAAAACTTTGAATTTTAATTGTTGTAATAAAATGCTCGAATTGTTCAATAAAACCATAATAACAGATGTAGCAGTTAGTCAATTTCGTTCTAAGCAACGAATTGCTTGATTAGTATTTTCATCGATGAAAATTAGAGGAAATTTCGATTTCAAATATATAATATATATACTCGTCACCATTGAGCTATAGTGTAATGCAAAATCCACTGAGCCGAACTGAAAAATTTTCCGTTGGTGATGAACTATTTTTTCACCTGTGCTATTGTAAATCGTCCATGGATATGATTATCAACGTTATAGCTTTCTACGCAACCAAAAAGGAGTTGAGAGAAAATTGATAAAAGTGCAAGGACTTATTGTTAAATAACAGTGACATTAGATGTGAATTTTTCAAAGAAATAATTTTAAAATAAATTCCTGATTGAGGAGAAGACTTGTGTCTTGCCAGCACATTTCCGCGTTGCAAATATTGTTTTAATTTTCGTTGCTATAAATCAATTGCTGATCTCATTTGTAAATTACAGAAAAAGGAAACTTAAATTGACAAATCACAGGGATTGCTTAAAATTCATCTGAACCAAACCTTTATGAGGAAAGACTCAGTCCCAAAGACAAAGTCCCAAAGAAATTTATGATAGATCACTCAATATTTTATGCGAAAATAAAGAAAAAATGTGTTTCTTGAGATGAAATATATTTCCGAAAATCAAGTTAGAACAAGATGATTATCGTAAAAAATCTCATTAACCAAATTGATACTTAACGTGTAATAATAATAATAATAATGACCTAAGTTGTTGAAATATTATAATTTTTTTTTTTTTTTTATGTAGTAGTTATCCATGATGTTGAAGGGAAGGAAAAAATATACAGGATTAGTTGAGGAAAAACACTGAAAGGGTTCCGCTGGAATATCAAGATTTCTAGATTTTATATAAAAATGCTTCAAATTTGATTTCGTCAGGCCTGCAGAAGAGTCAATGCATTGATCAGCTGCACTTTCCATAATCAAGAAATTAAACAGCAATGGAGGATCAAGAAATGATTAACAACATTTCAGAAACTTTTTGGTTGATCAAGAAACACCCAAAAAAAAGAAAACTTTTCTACTGTGGGATTGCAGGAGTTATTTTCAAGAATCCTGTTAGGTTTTAGTGAATTGGAAAGTGAGATAATCCTTCAAATATACCTCCTTTAGTACACAAGGGATCCGAATAATATCAATAACATATTTTAATGCATATGATGAGGGATGACGGTGATGGGTAACCAATGATTTTTTACTGTGTACCAGTACTTGAATCATCTCTAAATATACAAATTATGTGTCAATTTAGGGTTTGGACATTTTTACTCCGTAAATTTGCCTCGAAAACAAATTCTAAATCAAACTAGCATGCAATTTTTAATTATAGCCAATTTGCCTAATTTCCTCTTCAAAACACTATTATTTTCCCTCTTCTTTATTTCACAAAATCTCTATCATACTATATATATATATATATATATATATATATATATAAATAAGTGAAATACAATTTACCAAAAATCCAACCTAACTATATTAGTTAATTAGGTTAATTTTATCATTTAATAATTTAATCTATTAATGAATAATGTTAATAATTTATCAATTAGAAATAATTTTTTTAATGATTTATTTTTTATTTTATTTTATATTATTTTATATAATGTTTATATTGTTTTAAATATTTTTCTATTAAATTATTAAATTATTTCTTTTATTAATTTTATTATTTATTAAATTAATTAACCTAAATATTAATAAGTAATAAACTAATTAAATAACTTAATAAGTAATAATAAAATAATAAAAAATATGTTATAAGTAATAAATATGTAATGAACAATCGAATTCAAAATGATGTACAATCAAAATATAAACATTGAATCCATAAGTGATAAACATACAATGAACAATTAAATTTAAAACGATGGACAATCAAGTTCAAAATAATGAACAATCAAATTCTAATAGATAAACCTATAAATTCATCACCATAATTCACTATATATAATTTATTATTACACCAAATGATAAAGTATTTACTACCTCTATTTTATGTATAACTTTTAATAATGCACAAATTAGTAATTTAATAGAATTTGATATAGACATGCACTCTTATAATTTACTATGAATAAAATATCATAATAAGATGAAACAAATTAATAAAAAAAATTATATAAAAACCAAATAATAATCAATGATGAGCTTACACATTGATTAAACACTAGTTAACATAAATGTAAGAACATAAAGAGAAAAATAAAATGTTTCAATTTCAAATGAAATAAAATAACTATAAATTCTTAGTTAAAGTGCTACCGTGATTGACCTTCAAGCACTTTGTGAAGCATGGTAGCCTGATAGTGAAGCAAATGACTATTGCGAAAAAGTTCGAAGGCCTATTGCAGCTTCAGCCAGTTTCATACATTCGATGATGACTCTAGTGCTATACTCAAAATTCGTTGATTATTTATCACCTTCATCCCTCTTGATACTAAATTAGTTGTGCATTGAAATACGTTGTTAATCATATTTTCGAATACTGAATCTTCATATATTTTACAAAAGGAATACATTCAAACGGTTTTTTTTTTCTGTCTAGCACTAAAGTCATCTCCGAACATATAAAATAACTGAGTTCGAATTCAGTCAGAGGGTGCCTATAAACCAGAAATAAATGACAGTGCTGACTCAAAAGATTGCAATGAAAAAAATGAATCCTAATGCATCAAATAATCAAGTCCACTAATTGCCCTTTAAACATCAATTTATGTGGATTTTATTTTTAAGCATTTTATATATTGTTACAGGATATGTCACTGTGGTTTCACAATAACTTACGATGTTGAATAATGGGAGGATGTGGATGATGGAAAGAATAGAGTGATGGCCACTAGCACATCAAACACTGAGCTTTGGACGGTAATCAGAGTTTATAAATCGTGCTGTGAAATCATCTAAACAGGCCATTCGGATCCGTTCAGGAGTTGCCGGATTATCAAGAGGGAACCACTCGTAACACCTGACTTCTGCTCTGGCTGCCATAATAGCATCTTTTATGGCAAAAAGGACGGCTGAAGCTAGGAAAAAGGGAGGCTCACCAACAGCTTTAGATGAGTGTATAGCCTTTACATTTGGATGACCCTAACAATCACAAAGGAAGAAAACAAAAAAAATTACAAACCCCACTTTACAAGCACAATTTAATCCATTAAATGTAGGACACTCTGTATACTTAGGTTTAGCAGAAAAAATGTGACTCAAGTCCCAGCTCATCCAATACGACAAGGTATCTACTATAGTTTGTTCACAACATAGAAACGACGTTACTGTGGGTTAAGAAAGTGATTATTAACTTTTCATTTAGAAACTATTTTTTACTAATATTTTTATATCAGCATTCCTAACTTCTACTATAAGAGCAAAAGACTTTCCCATCTCTTTCCACTAAGAAAGAGTAACCAATGAGGTCCTTGAAAGAAAATTTCAAAAGTCAGTTCCTGATTTTTCTCCTGTCTTGTAATTCTCTGTAACCAGTTAATTTTATTACTGGCGTGCCCAAGAAAATACTTATTCCATCTCCAATGGGTTATTTGGCTTCCCATGTCAAATAAATCTTCATTTAATGGAATAAAGACATGCATCATGTGAACTTCAACTTCAGCTCAATCTCCGATATCCTTGACTACTCCATATCAAAAGAACTAAAACTGGGCGGAGGTTAAGGAGATAATCCAAACTTCCAAGGTATACAAGCTTTCCATGCATTTCAAGCAGTTAATATGAAACATACCTTTAGAAGTGAAACACTGAACTTGAATGGGACATCATTTACAGAAGGTATCTTGTAACTTCCAGGCCCACACGTATACAAGCACCCTGGTGGTATCCACTTATGAGCTGGATCTCCCCATTTTAGTTCTTCCAAGGCCACCCAACCCAAACCTTGTATAAATGCTCCTTCAATCTGAAGTAAGTTAAAAGTATAAACAGCAAAATATCATATGCAAACATCCCCATGATTTCTTAAGCAAAAAATTACTTCAGGTGATGCATATAGCTTGCAGTATATAGTCAGCCATTCTTATTTATAGTTGCACTAAACTTTAAACTGAAGTATGGCCCAATAACAAAAGTTAGGAAAGAATGAGCACCTGTCCAACATCAATAGCTGGATTGAGAGAATGTCCAAGATCCATGATCACGTTAGCTGCCCTTGTGTGGAAATCTCCCGTCAAAGTGTCAATTTCAACCTCGGCAAAGGCAGCCCCATAGGTGTAGTACCTAAATGGGATTCCTTTTCCAGTTGTCCAATCAAAGCCAATCTCAGGCGTAATATAAAATCCATGAGCAGAAAGGTCTATTCGCTGCACATAGCATGCACTTGCCAGCTGCAAAAAATTTAAAACATGTGGAATTGGCAATTGTATATAGCTAGCGGCAACAAAAGAACTTACTGGGAATAAAGGTAAGATGTAAGTTTCAAGACCAGCTATTTGACAGATAATTAAAAGTCTAAATACAGTACTATCAGGAACTAAATAACTTACAGAAATTTCCTTGTACAAAAGATAAAAAGGCGTGAAACAATATATTTTCATTGAAAGAATACAACCAAAATTTGGTTTGCACAAAGCATGGAATAAGGAAGGCTACCTCAGCAAATGAGCTGAAATTATGTTTTGAAGCAACAGGCTCCATACGTGCCTTTATCTGCTCACATGCATCCAAGACTGCGGCTCCATACATATCAGAGCTTGCAGAAGCAGCTGTTGGTGATGCATTCGGTACCTGCAACAATTTTGAATATTGATAAGGGAAAATAATTTAAAATTTTAAAATCCTTGTAATTTCAATTAATATATGAATCAAATTCTAAAAAGAAACATTCAAATTTTTATAAATTAAAAAAGAAAATTCCTTCAATCTATTTTCAAACTCATAATAAAGTAATGATGATAAGTGGTCTAATAGTTGTTATCCTACCAACATGTATTATTTAAGACTTGTTAGTGTTAACTTGGCTCATTAGCTGAATTGATTAATGCATTATTTCATGACATCTACAAACAATATTGGAAGTCTATATTTCTGCCTGATCGATTAAATATATTGAAAAAGGGATACAATGTTAAGAGGAAATTTAAGAGCTATTTTACACCATTACCTAATTTGGGGCAAACAAGAAGATAATCATGGAAAAATAGGTATGAACAATTTGACTATTTATTTAACTAGACAGAGTGGACTGCATCAGCATGCATGATAATCTGAATCAGAATACAAGAACGAGAGAGAGCAACAGCCAAAGACAGATTTTAAGAATTTCAGTGCAGAAGGTTGCACTATATCTAAAAGTATCATATCCATGTATTTGCTGCGATTAGCAGAATAGAAAGGGAAGGAAAAAAGAAAAAGGTAAGGCATATCTAATGGATAACAGGAGAAGAAGATTTGACAAATATTTAAAAACAGTAAAACTACCTTAAACTATACTAGGAACAACTATATAATTATCAACAATACTATATCTATGTCACAGAAAATATGCAAGTATCTTGACACCACCAGTAGTTATAAAATGAATTTATAATTTTATTACGATGGATCCAACAACAAGGGCAACTCAAGTGCATCAATCTCATTTTATTGCTCTACTCTATATGCCTCTTAAACAAACTATCAGGTCAAAGTCCCTTACAAAACCCATACAACATACAACATCAAACATCCGCTGGGACAGTCCATATTGAACTCTTCTACCATCTAATATAACAGCTAAGTCAGAGCAAAAGCCTCACCAGTTAAAATGCAGCTATCACCTGGTAGATTCTCTACTACAAAGATTAAATCAAAGAAAATGGAACATCTCAAGTGCCAGATAGAATAAAATCTTTGTACCTTGTCAGTGCTTGTCTCTGATATGAAAACAGAACTGAGAGGGATATTAAAAGCACAAGCAGCAATCTGAGCTACTTTTGTATGTAAACCTTGCCCCATCTCGACTCCTCCATGTGTAACTAAAACAGTTCCATCTGTGTAGATATGAACAAGAGCACCTGCCTACAGTCATTTAGAAGAGATGCACACAAACTGGTTTTCAGCTATTAGATATTGTGCAGAAAAGAGATAGCTACATACATGATAAAAATTATATGTAGATATTATTTTAAATCACTCATTGCTAGATAGCAACGATATAAAGAATAGAGCTGAATTTTTAGCAAAATACAATTTCCTTTTAGCAACTAATACAAAACGATTACATTTCTAAAGGATATGATTCAAGGGATTGTTCACAAGTCTACTGCTCATTTCTTTTGTTTATCATGGCTTAGTAATATGGAACCTGTTCCTGCTAAGTATATTTCAATATTATTAGAGATTATATCTTTTTGTGCTGTCCTTTACAGGAAAAAATTAATAAATATTAGAATTCTGCTGGAGACCGATCATTCACAGTGAATCACAGAACGCATCAGCTAAAAGTTATAGTCTCAACTCAATAAAGAAAGACAAAGCAAGCTATCACTTATAACTGACTTCAGCTATTCTTTTTAAGGATTACCTGATTCATTAGCTTTGTTGTGAACGATATGCCGAATTTTGTAGGAATCATCGCAACACCACGCTTCTTCCAGCGGTTATGAAGGTTAAATTGCTTAGCATCTTCCTGAGCCCTCAGAAGGTTGCAAGATAACTTCAATTCATTCCATAGCTGGGACAGTGTACAGTACTGAAGTTCTTGGCCATAATGGGTTATTGATCCATGAGTTTGAAAATTAATTTCCTGAAAGGATTTTGATTATGTGAAGAAAAAAAAAAAACAAAATGACAGAAGTCATATGCTGCAGATAAGATGATCAGTCAATTAATCAGCTCATGTAACTTACTCTTATCTCTTCTGGGCTTTTTTTAAGTTCTACAGCAATTCTTTGAATCCAATTTTCAGATATAAGCATTCCTTGAGGGCCCCCAAATCCTCGGAAGGCAGTGTGACTTGGGAAATTAGTAAAGCAAACCTGACCCACTACTCTGATATTTGGGATCTCATAGACATTGTCAGAATGAAACATGGCACGTTCAAGAACAGCAAGAGACAGGTCCAAAGAATTTCCAGCATTATTGTAAATTTGAAGATCCAATGCTAGGACTTTTCCTTCATTTGTATAGCCAACCTAAATAAGGAATTTTCATTGATCCACAATTATGTTCCATTATATTCAAACCCAATGAGGCAGAAAGAAAAAATAAAATTCACCGAATTGAAAAACAACGGTATTAGCTAATTCAATTCGAGATGTACCCACTCATCTTCCTCCAACCTACTTCCCCAATTTATATTCCTTCTAAATCAATATTATAATTTACATTATCAATTGGAACCTACACAATGAATATATATCAAATTCACCAGATGTAAAACCTTAAATAACTCTTCTTTCTAACTAGTCTGTATTTAGAACATGAAGATTAAGAATTTTCAAATTCAAAAAACTTCAACAGAAGAACTCTGTTTGAATTAACTGCATTCACACAGAGTTGCTTTGCGCCATTATCTTTCCCTCTGGTTCCAATCTCTCTCATGATTGAGAAGACAAAAAAGAAAAAAAGGAAATTGCTTCCCAGAGCATATTCCTGATACAAATGTGTAGCTCTTTTATTTTGTAAAATTTTTATTAAAGAGATGCCAGATTAAGGATATAGGTATATACTACACACACACACTTCAGAGACCATATTACGAGAAAAACAGGAAATGCCCTTAGGAGAAGTCGTTTTTCTCCCCTATTTTTTACAATATCATATGAAGAGACCACCTTGTAAGCCACCAAGTGGTCTTGTGGAGCAAAACTTGAAACACAAAATCAAAGTACAAAGATATAAATCATAATCAAGTTTCAGTACCATAGATGATAATACCTTGTACTTTCCAAGAAAGCTGTGCCGCTGCCCAGTGATCATCATGTCTACATCTCTGTCTAAAATGATTTTCACAGGGCGATTCAGCAGATATGATGGAACAGAAGCGGCAGCAGCAAGGAAAGCTGACCTCGTTTCCTTTCCACCAAATCCACCACCAATTCTTTTGGTTTTGCAAACTACTTTTGACATTGGAAGACCAAGAACATGAGCCACATACTTCTGGTGCTTCTGAGGGGCCTGCGCACAGAGAATCACCCAATAACACTTTTATAAGCATAATGTAGGAGCTCATGAGAACATTCGAGCATAATGTAGTCATAGAGAAACTCAAAGAGCAGTGAGAAGAAAGCTCAAATAATTTTAGATTTTTGGTCCAGATTCAGCTTATGTGGGACATCAAAATATATTCTAGTCATATTAGGTTTTGCTACACTATATTAATTAAATGCTGAATAATTACTTAATATTTATCTTCAGCTTTAAGGATCTAAAGGTAGTTTAGTAGTTTCAAGATGCTGGCAATCTGTAGCATTCTGCGCTTTATTTTGAGAACCAGCCCAATGGACAAATATTGACACTGTATCTAGTGTCCCGAGCAGGAATACTATTTACATCTCTCGGTAGTTTTAACTTCAAGGTGGTCACAGATCTTCAAAAATATCAGCAAAAAAGAAATACCAAGTTAACAAATTCGAAAAGGTATAACGTACTTGGGTTGATGAAATCATATGAATTTCATTGCCACAATCCACGGTCCAAATCAAACTACCCTGAGGCTCCAAGTAAAAGTGTTCCTGACCACCCACTTGAACTTCCCCCTCTATAATCTTGTTACATTGACCGGATTGAAAACAGAGTTCAACATTACCCTTCTTCAAACACTTTTCTGTGTTAGGATGGAAACTCCCAGCAACAATGGCTTCCTGTATAGATAATATTGCTGGAAGCTCTTCGTAATTGACATTTACTTTCCTAGCTGCAAGTTTTGCATTTTCATGTGTATCTGCAACCACTACACCTATAACCTGCAGAAAACATATATGTAAAATTGTGACCTAGAAAATAAGGAAGATGTGATCATTGTACGGAATCTTCAATATCTTCAAAAAAAGGTAATTCAATGGTAAATCTTGAGATTGCGACCACGAAATTTTCAGTTCAAAAATAAGAAGGCTCCAAAGTTTTCTTGTCCAGGGCTTGCTTTTTCAGACCATGATCAGGTAATGGCCTTGCCATTCTCAAATATTCTGAAAACAAATTGCTGACACAAGTCCATCTTAAAGAATGACAGTTAGTCTCAATTGCTTACCATGAACTAGATAAATGAGAAAAAAATCAAGTCACACTATAGAGTGATTTTCTTACCTGACCTACACAAGTGACAAACTCTGAAGCAAATAACTCCTCATCATCAATCACTGGGCCAATGTGATTGTGACCTGGAACATCTTTTGCTAAAAATATGCCAGCAAAACCAGGTGAAGACTTGGATTCTGAAATATCTATTGAAACAATCCGAGCATGAGGTTTTTTACTCAATACTAATGCAGCATGCAGACCATTAGAGGGCATCAGTGTATCATCAATATATTCTGCCTCCCCTGTAACCTAGAAAATGTTCAACATGGAGAAAATCATGAAAAAATGAGTATTCATTCAGGGGACGAAGAAACTGAAACTAAATAAGGTTACATTAGAATTGGGAACTTGAAATATAAGGAGACTTAAGACTTGTAAACAGGAAGAAGAAAAACACTGATGAACCAAATGATGGAGAGTCTGTTTGAACTTAATCCTCCTTTATAAATATTTCAAATTAATCCTTAAACAAGTGTTCACCCAGATTTCGATATTGAATTGCACCCATGAATCAATGAACAAACAGAAAACTATGCATTTTAAATATCATCTCAATTAATTCAAAATCATGAAAAGACTATCAAATAAGAAAATACTCCTTTTCCAGTTACCTTCCTCCAACACCTATTTTGTCTAATTAGAATTACAAATTAACAATTCCTAAATTATATGTGAGTTGATCAGGCCTATACGCAATGAAAACTTACAAGAAAATAAGATGTGAATTTATGTGGGACCTATGCTAACCTATCCTTTAGAAGCATGCTTTAGAATAATTAACAATTTTCTTCTTCACGCTACAAGAGTGATTTGTCCCAACTTAGGTACCTGGAGTCTGGATGAAAGATGAACCTCAGGAAAACCCACAGCTGTCCCAAGTTTTTTAATTTCATAGTCCTGACTTCCAACAAGTGATGGCCGATGAAATAGTTGTATAGCTGATAAATGGGACAATGGTATAGTACTGATGGATTTCTGCCCATCCATCTGTTGTGAAATCCACAGGTAGAATTTAAAGAAGAAACTGAGAGTTAAAGATCTCCGAAACTCCACCATCCCACCAGGTGCATCTTCTTTAATCAAAATATCTGTTTCTAGAACTTTCAAAGCACCCTCCAAGAGTTCCTTGTTCCAATTCTTCCCCATAAGGAATTCCTTTGTTCCAATTGCAGACAATGAGAGAGGAGCTACACCACCATAAGCAATTGCTGCATCAGAAACTACCCACTGTTCTTCTTTTTCCTTAAGAAAAACACGCATTCCAGCATTCACAATTGCAATATCGTCATCCCTCCTATGAGCCTGTTTAAATTCTTTGACAAACTCAAAGGGCCTAGTCCATGGTAAGAATATTGAGAGCAAAATTTCATAACTTGTAAGATCCACCTTCCGATAACCTAAGAAGAATTTTTCTGCCAGAGTTGTTCTAATGTTCCCTTTGCAATCAATGATGCGAAACTCTGCTCTGGCAGCCATCCATAGAGGATTCAAGTCTGATATTGGACTGGCAGTACATATATTTCCTCCCACAGATGCAACATTTTTTATCTGTGTCCCTGCAAACCATTTTAATTGTTCAATAAAAGCTTTACATGAAGATGTTTCATGAGTACCAAGTTCGTTTACTACCTCCCGTAGCAAGTGCAGGAGTTCACTCAATCTTACTGCAGCCCCAATCTCTAAGCCATCATCCTTGACACTCAATATATTTAGTTCAGGCACATGTGCAACACAGATCAAAACCTGATATTGCATCCTCTTTAGCCTCATCTCTATTCCAACCTCAGTATTACCAACCAATAATTTTGCATCTGGGTATTTTGCCTTTAAATCTAGCAAATGTTTGAGTTGTAAGGGTCGATACCACTTAAGGCCACCAAATCCGTTTAAATTTAAGGGAGGTAATTTCCTCAATATCAGCTCAGGAGGAAAAATGAGCTCTTTGTCAGTATATGTGCTCCCATTTACCTCACTGTAAGAGATGGGTTTATGTTTATCACCACTAGCTACACTATGAGTGCAGTTGCCAGGCTCAGTTAGAGTTTTTGATTTACATGAACAGGGTTTACCAGTTGAGGGGCACACAAATTCATCTCCTTGAAAACTTGCTGCAGAATTATCAATGTACAATGCATCATTACTTTTGGAAAAAACACGAAATGCATCAATAATTGGCCTGTAACCAGTGCAACGACACAAATTTCCAGCAAGGCATTCTTCAATTTGCTCTTCAGAGGGTGGTTTTTGGCTTGACCTTAGTAGTGCATACATAGACATGATAAATCCAGGAGTACAAAACCCACACTGGGAGCCATGAGACTGTGCCAATGATTCCTGCAACATTAAGGAGATCCAAATGTACTTGGTAACCTTTTTTTTTTATCAACTTACTTGGTGACCTCATTAACAAATTATAATATCTTCTATGATAAATAACGAGAGATGGAACATTAGATGCTTTTTAATAACTTGATTAATCACTTATAATTGAACTTGTCAACAATAAAGTGTGTTTCAACAATATAATTTAGACACTTGATTCTTGGAATGCATTAAAACATATCTTTTTCGGCACTTTACTAGCAAATTTCAGTACAGAAAATATCAAAATTTGACTGTGGTTACTATGTACCATTGCCACCACCATTCTAAATAGCATTATTGTCAGAAAAAAAATGGTGATGGTTCCACAACAATAACCACCATTGTTGTTCTTGTGCTCATTATGTACACATCTGTCAGCACTACAGCCTGACAACCGTCATTACACAACATTCCCAGCACCACCGTTAGCTATCTTTACCATTTTATAATTTTTTTTTTTTCAATTTTAACAGTTTTATGTAGACAATATTTCTAACTATAAAATTTCAGTACTTGATATCAAGCATTTCAATTCAATTTCAGTTCCTTGTATTAAGAATTAAAAACTTTCTCAGCTTAACAACATCTCAAGGAAAATTCTCATCTAGATACATCATAGGCAAAAAAAAGAATTAATCCAGCAAAAATATGTCTGTAGTAGCTAGTACCAAATAATTAACAGTAAGGGTAGAATCTAAAAGCCAAAATATAGATTGAAACTTGTCTTGTAGTTGCTAGTGCCAATGATAAACATTGATATTCTGGAATCATTCAAAAAACCCATCGCAATAGTAATAAACAGCATGAAACAATAAATGAAACACAATTACTTGAATAGGATGCAAGCCACTTTTGCGGTTCCCAACGCCCTCCACTGTAATCACATGCATCCCTTCCACTGAATAAAGAGGAGCCAAGCAAGCATTGACAGCATAATGCCTGGAAAAAGATTTTCAAGATGAAATCGCCAAAAAAAAAAAAATACTAGGACACACAAGATTACCTGCAAGTCATGTAAATTCAAGCTAGAGAGCAAAAGCGCAAGAGACTCACACACATTTCTTTAATCTACTGTCATAATTAGAAATCATAACAGTGCAAGCGCCACAACCACCTTCACCGCAGCCTAGTTTTGTTCCCTTCAAACCAATGTCTATATTAGCCCCACCCCACCCAGAAAAATAAAATAATGAGTTAGATTTGTAACTTCAAAAAATATTACTCTGAACAAAATTTTAGGAACATATATGAAAGATAATATCAATCACATATCCAGAATTCAAACTTTCAATGTCAAATAACTAAGTATAAACATATACTGCAAACCAAATCAGAGTCATTACTGTAAATAAGAAGATGCATTTAACCAAAAAATTAAATATCAAATATTGATGATTCATGCCATCACATCCATTAAAGTCTCTCAGCTAGCATATTCACATCAATTTATCACATCCATTAAAATCTCTCAGCTTGCAAATTCACATCAATTTAGTGCATCCAGCAAAAATTCATTATTTGCAGGTTAATGTAGACTAAGAACAAAAACTAAGCACTCTTAACCTGCAGACTGATGTCCAAGCCTAAGGCCACCTATATCCATTATCAAATTTAAAAATAAAATAAAATTAAAAATTAAAAAGACTCAATTCGTTCGGTTATGACTGAAAAGCACAAATTTATATGCTTCTCCACGATCCAACACTTAATTAAGCAGATTCAAATAGTTAACGACGCTTCATGCATGTAAGATGAACTTAAGCAGAGTCTTTTCTTTCCTGTAAAAATTATAAGAGACCAAAGACAGTAAAAATTTATAAAATTCATCAATAGAAACGCTATTTGATTCTGATTAAGCCACTTCAACAACATGAACGACACAAAAACATTATTTGATTTTCATTATGAAGCAGCAGTATCAACAATTGAGTCCAATTCAAATAACAACATTTTACTTAGTTCAAATGAATCAATCAAAGCTCAAAAAGTCAAATTCTTTACCATTCCCTAGCAATTTCGATGGGCAAACAACCAACAATAACTAACTTCATCATAGTTAATAGTTACCTCTAAGATACTCGATCAGAGTCAAGTGAGCCAACCCATCAGGCAACACTCTTCGAACTCCATTAACGTATAAGATTGCCTCCTTCGCTGATAGCGCCCCAATCTGCTCCACTTCTTCCTCGTTTTTCAGTGATCCCATTCTTTTTTGTGCTTAAAAAAAATATAATCAAATCCAATAAATCAACAACGCAAGACCCTCATCATCTGATCCCACTCTTTTGTGAAACTCATCACGTATAATAGGATTCTCGGTCTTAAAGGAAATTTTGGAATTTACACAGTTGGTCGTGTATAAGATTTCTCGACCGATTTGCTTTGCAGATGATGTCAATGATTGAATATTTTTCCTTTGTTGCATTTAATAATCTTTATTCATTTTAAAAATAGAAGTAAATCTTAAATTCTCTTCAGCAGGATTTTAAATATCCTCCATAAGTTATTTATCGCCCATAAGGCATACGATATTAATTAAAATTAGTAATGTAATATTGCTTTTTTTTTTTTTTGAAACCAGCAATATAATATTGCTCTATCATTTGTAACGAGCGATATATACGATATAAACACAAATCAAAAAATTAAAATTTTAAAATATTAATAAACAACTAGACATAAAATTTATGACTCTTACAAATTAAATTATTACTAATTTAAAATATATGTATAAAATTAAATTATAAATTCTCAATATTATTATTAAAAAATTTTAATAATTAAAAATTTATTGGTCTAGCCATTCTAATAATAAAAATACAAAACTTTCATCATTTTTTTAGAAAAACATTTTGCTTTTTGTCAGATTTTTTTATGTTTGATATTTTCATCTGAATAGAATACCACTAATCCTCTACAATATTTTTTTATGACGGTGATTATGTAATTTTGCATTATATGTAATTGTATAATTGTAATTTTTAATTTTGCTATGTACTATTTAGTTTTAGAGAGAAATTTTTTTATCGCATTTTGAAAAATGTGGTTTTTTTCTCATATTTAATAAAATATTTTTCATTGTAAAAAAATCAATATATCATTTTATAATAAAGTTGTTTACTTAATAGTGTTTATTATATCTACATTAGAAATTTATTGTGTAATTTATAAATTTTTTGAAAATATAAATAATTTCATTGATTCAAATTAGCAATACATCGATAATAATACATATACAAATCTACTAAAGATCATAGAAGGTGAAACAATAAAAAAATACACGAACTCAAAACTTACAAATTTGATAATATTATACTAATTAAAATATATATGACTTCAGTTCTGCAATATACTGATGACTATAATTTGATTTATTATATTTATCGGATCAAATATATTTTGCATGTTTGAATCACTCAAAAAAAATGTTTCAACAAAAAGACGGAAAATAAAATGTTGCAATGAGACGACAAAAACTAAATACCGTAAAAAGAAGATGAAATCACGAAAAACAAACTAAAAAACCTAAATCTATTTAGGATAAAAATTTATTTTAAAAATAAATTGAAAAAAATAGATATATAAGGATGATTTTAGATTAAGAATGGCTGAAAATTATTTTTTATTGCTTAATGAAAATGGAAGGCTAAAAAAGGAAAAAAGAGAAAAGTTAAGAGAAAATGAACCTAGGTTTTGAAAAATAATTAAAAAAGTTTTATATAGATAAAAATAATATTTATATAAATATTTATTAACTTTATTTACTATATATTAAATTTTATTCTCTATTTTAAATAAAAATAATATTTATATAAATGTTTATTAACTTTATATACTATATATTAAATTTTATTGTCTATTTTTTGTTTATTTAAATAATTTTTTTAGTTATTTTTTAAAATTTACAATGATAGCAAACGATATAGTGTGATTCAATATGATATCGTTATATTAATTCTGATACTAATATGCCTATTTAAAATCATATTTTTCAATATAAAACTTATTGGAAATTGAACTCCAAACATATATAATATATTAATATATCCTAATCATATACTTTGAGAAAAATAAAAAGAAATATTCTTTCAGTTCCATTCTATTTATAGTATAATAAAATAAAATTTATTTCATTCCAATTGACATTTTAAATTACCAATAAAAAATATATTTTTTTAATTTTACTCATATCTTGGTTTTAGAATAAATATTCTCAATTAATAAAAGTCTTATTTATTAATTACTTTTTAGCCTTTAAAAAATAGAGTAATATAATCATTTTATACCTATAATTATAGATATTTAATGATATTTTTAATATTTGAAAAAAAACTTAAACGAACGGAAAGAGTTATAAAATTATAATTTTTTGCTCATCACGATATGGTGGGCCATGGGTCGATAAAGAAGAATCGAATTTGAAATCTCTTCTTTTTAAAAAAAAAATCAATTAAATTTTAATGTATGAGAAAATAAATATATTGGAAGAAGAAAACAGAAAAAAGCATTAAAATCCTTCAACTAAATAGAAATTTTCAATTGAATTTGAGCATCGTAATCTCTTTGTTAAGATTTTTTTTTCTTTTTGGTACAATGTACAAACTTTGTTTTTTTTTTTTTTTGGTTAAGACTTTGACTAACAAATAATGTAAGTTAAATTGGCTCAAAATCTCAAAAATTTGAACATCACAAAAAAGATTTGAGAGACTATTAATCTTTCTTACCTATGCGAGAAAAGAAAACCAAAATAACAGTTTATTCAATAAGAAATTATTCTATTATTGAACTTAAATTAACTATAATATGAATTGAAGTGTATAATTTACATATCAGTTTTCATTAATAGCAAAATCAATTATACACCCAACACATTCGATATAAGCAGGATTAAGAAAAACATTTTTTCACTAGAAGAGTAACAAAATAAAGACTCAAATCATAAAAATAGAAGTACAAGAGCCAAATTAAGAAAAAAAATAAAAATATAGAGGCCAAATTAATACAATTAAAAACTAAAAAACCCTTATTTTTTCTGAAAATAAAATATGATTAATACAGTAAATCGAAGGTGGCAGAGGAGATCTCAATCAAGAGATATTGGCGTCTGAGCCTCTGAGGTATGTATGTATAGGTGAACTTCAGCAGTTAGTTAACCAACATAAGTGGCTCTGGCTCCCAACGTAAAGAAAGGATAAGTTTGCAGATTGGTTAAACTCTTAAACATTAGTATTTTTTATTAATGGCTCATTGCTGAAGCAGTCTCTCTTTGATTTCGCCAGGAAATAGCAGTTTAGGTGGGGGACTAGAACGCTCTGACTCAGATGATTGTATCAGAATTTGCATTACAATTGTAACAAGGACCAAGAAAGTCACTGAAAATGAGACCACTTCCCATGTGCCTAAGAATGACAGCCATTGGAATATCCTTATCGCTCCATAAGTAACCAGAATCGACCAGAAAATCATAACCTGTAAAATAGATAAACAAATCAACAGATGGACGAGAAAGAACATAAAAACCAATGCCAGACAATAAGAAAGTCAGAAATTTGTAGCTGTCTTACAAACAAAGACTTCATGGGTCGACCGATGTCTTGATGCTTTCGATTGCTGAATGTGCCCTTAGAAACATATTTCTCTAACATAGCATCCTGTTTGAACATACAGTAACCTTTATGATTTATGAGAGTGGAGGAATACATTATAAGAAAAAGGTATATGTTCATAACCATATTCATACCTTGGTCACAAACATATCTTTGCACCACTGCGAAATGCCATCAGCAGTTTCTGGGAGTTCCTGCATTGGATGCCGCTTGATTTGCAGATTTATCTATAGGGAATGGAGTTAAAAAATAGCCAGTAGCATAATAAAGAACGTCACGTAGAAGGGATGCATTAATGGTATCCCATTGGATCCATTGCGAAATGACCAGTGAGTCAAAAAAACATGAAGAAAGAAGGGAAGTTCTCCCTTGGCACTACTTGTTTGTACACCAACATATTAACAATAACTAAAAAATAATACGTGCCAAATGTAGCTATTTTTAATGAAGTTCAATTGGCTTACGACAGAAGATTGTCCTCTAAATATTCTTAGCATTGTAGGTGTGGGTTGATCTTTTTGAACAGCCACTGTACAATCATAAATTGCTGGAACAAATGAGCGCATGTGAACTACTGCCGATACAAAACCCTGACGGCAAAATAAATCAATACCATGGTTAGATAATTCTGCTGAAAACTCAAAATTGGCCTGCATTTTTTAAACAATAAATATCAGCTATAGACCATGTAAACTTCTAGCTTCACCAAATGCGGTATTATATAGTAGGAAATATCTAGAAAATTTGTGTTTCTGTTGGAGGCTATCAATGAAGTGCAATTGAATTGTAAAAGCTCAGAAACTCTACAACAGAAAACGGATCCAACATAAGATGTTTCACCCTTAAACGAATTTTCAACTCTATCACCTTTGTGCGAGGAAGCAATACATTTCGAGGAACTGGCAACCCCCTTGTACAAGCAAACTCTTGCGCTGCTTGAAGTTTAGCATCTGTAAAGCGAGTTCCTTCCACAAAAAGTGCCAACCAGAAAGGCCTAGGAAAATCTGCCAGCCGCTCAAAGCCTGACTGCAGTACTGAATCCATAAGATATATTCCCATAAACAAATTTCAACAGGATGTATGTGGTATCAGTCACAATAAGTGGTACCTTCAGTGTTGTTTCATCCTTAGCCCAGCTTCTTTCCAGAAACACACAATCAGAAAACCACATGGACCAACCTATGATCTGCATTGTCCAGCATTCTTGCACAATCAACCATAAAAATCCAACCTAAAACTTTTAAGAGTACCATACTGGAAGCGGAAATCTCACAAGTTGAAACTCAAGTGAGAAATTCCAACGTTTTAAAGTTGAGAATCAATAAGATATTTGATCATTTTGAATTGTTCCACAAGAATTTTTCTAGCTCAATGATGACCATGAATCATGATTATTGATTACAAATTTACAACTATCATGATGAAAAACAATGGATTAATCAAGCAACATTCTGACAGGAATGAACTAGGGAAGCAGAGCAAGCAAATACATTAAAGGTTAGAAATTTTCATTTCTCCATGAAATAATCAGAAAAGACCATCAATCTGAACCCTGGTAAGTTTAAAGTGGCTACAATAATTTTAGCCATTTGATAAAGTTAGCAATTAGTGAGTATCATTAGATGTTATCTGATTATATATATACACAGTAGTGGAAACTCACAGGGAGAAATTTTGCTTGTTTCTTCATGACAGCAAGTGCAGTACCAAGACAACCTGACCTCTGTCATTCAATCAGAAAGAAAAAGATAACAAACTAGCAAAGGGTGAATAAACTCTAGAAATCCTAAATGAATTGCTAGAACTAAATGAGGCATATAAAATAATGACAATCAGGGCTATGAAAGCATCCATGATTTATACAATAAACTTGGGGTACATCTGTAAGTGTCAGGCAGCAATACTGTGTCAAAAATATTACCAAGCATATAAAAATTTGGGGAGAAAGAAAAATTTTATTCTGTGTGATGAACATCTATAGATTTGATAAAAAATGTGTTGGAGATTGAACTTCTGTGGATTGGACTGTATAATTCATAAGTAAAATAATAAAAAGATGTTGAAGAACAGGTAATTGGGAAAATTTGAGTTCACATCGATAGATCATGAAATTTAGAGATTCGAACTGTCTGAGTCCTGATGTGTAGTTACAAATCTCTTTGTCATCCAAGATATAAGTATTGCTAGAGAGAGAAGGAGATGCAAAGTTAGGCTCAGAAAAGCTTTAGAAAGAAATTGAGAAGAGTAAGAAATTGCAAGCAAACAAAATTACACAAGTTCCATATATTTATACCATACATAAATCAGCACCTGAGCTAAGATCCATCCAACAAGCCAATCAATATCGCTCCTGTGATTGCAAATGACAAGTGCATGTTCTTTACCTGGAATTTTGCAAATAAAATACAAGACTGAATATGTGAAATTATTAAGGGTTTCAACTTAAGTTCACATCACAAAACAAAAAAAAAAAAAGGAAAAAGGAGGAACCTTGATTCTAAACAAACAAACATTTTTCAGCTTACCCATTAATTCAAAAGTTTCATCATCTGCATATACTTCAATCTGCATTCACAAAATTTAACTATTTAGACTACTAAAAAGATAAATCTTCCATGCCCAAATCAAAAGAAACGATTTGTGCCTACTCAAATCAATATGCAGACCCATTTATAAGAACCTATAATAATTCATTAAGCTATAAATTTCCAGTTCTGCAAAGCTATCATGGTATGTAGCAATAGTGTATGGAATTACAGCTGAATAAAAAAAATGCAAATATAAAGACTGACATTGCCTCTCACATTGATGAGTACTTTACTTTTAATTCAATTCTACGGCTTTTAGAAAGATCATCCATTTAAAACGCTTCTTTGTTTTAAATTTTGATGATAATCTTTCTTTATTTCAACATGCCTAATTTGTAAACGTATATGATGACTCAAATTCTACGAAGGCTTAAGACTCTTTCAAGATGTAATTAGTTAAATATGTGTATACAAGTATAACCCATCTTTCAGCCATGACAATTTTGGTTTTTCATATTCAATACATACTAGTAAATAATGAACAGATGCTAGCTAGGATGAGGAGCAAAAGAATATACTAAAAACAGATATGAATACAAAACTGAAGGAAAGATGAAAACAAATAGATAATTTAAGCACCTTCAGACCTGCCCACCAATCAGCCAGCCATATGAGCTCCAACCATAGCAATTCTGCAAACATTTTGTTAGTCCTTCTATAAAGACACTTCGAGACCGGCCGAACAATGGTGAAGAGAACTGCCTGTAAAGAGTAAGTGAATAATCAGCAACTCGAAAACTGTAATAGCTGAAGCACCATATATCATATATAAAAGATCCGACAAGGCCATTCAATTTGCAGTGGGCCACTGAATGCATCACACTAAAAAATTTAGAATCCCAGCAACTGGGTCCACGGCACCAATCTCTCTGAATGGGTTTTACTATATAACATCATGAAACTCAAAGTTCAATTATCCCGTGCTCCTGGAATTACCGAGCTCATTGATTTTATATCATATATTTGATTTGCCAATAGCAATATCTTTTTGCCAAATTTAATCAAGATTTACTGAAACAGAAACAAATATCACAATCCAAATAACTATATTAGCTAAAATTGAGACGTACATAACGTTTAAAATGTTTTATCCAATTACAATCAATGACTACATAATTCCTTCAATCTGAAATTGGAGTTGAAACCTCTAGCTTAAAAAATAGAAGATAAACAAACGTAACCTGGATGAGATTGACAATGAGGCCAGAGAGCATGAAGAGAATCCCAATGGGGACGATAACGAATGCAGCTGGGACAGCCATGTTTACTTTGCAATGCTTGTAGAGAGAAAAATTCAATGCTTGATGAAGAAAGCCAAAAACTTTGAATTTGTTAATTGCTGACGAATTAGCGGTTTTGTGGGTTTCAATCCACGAAGAAAGCGGCCATGTGGGGGGATATGCTGATTGCTATTTGCCCACCGTTGGCTTTGCATTGCATGGAGTATTTATGAAAATTAAAAAAAAAACGAAATTAATTAATCTTTTAAAAGTTTAATCGTATTGAATTAAAATTCAGAATTTAATTTTCATTTCTGATATAATTGAGTGAATAATTTAATATTTTAGCTTTTAAAGGATTAAATAATATACTTTCAAAAAAAAATTAAATAATATAATAATAGGTGTTAATTTTTTATTTATTAAAATAAAAATCAAATTAAATATTAAATACTATAAACAGTGAAATTATTGAGAGGCTTAGTTATACTAATTTAAAGCTTATATGAGTATTTGGAATTATATTTAATGTTTTAAAAGTATATTTAAAATTTTTTTTAATTTAATTAAATAGTTTTTATAAATAAGTTTTTTAAATCTATCTTTTTTTTTAAATATATATTTATCTGTTACTATTCCACGGTAATTCTCAAAATTGAAAAAAATTAAACATTGTTTTTCGCAAACACAATCTAAAATGGATCCATGGACTAATTTGCCCTTTTGACTTTTTGTAAATTGCAAAAGGCAAAACGACGTAGGTTGGATAGAAAAATAAGATATAGTCCAACCGCATGCGCAGAGTTACAAACTTGCCAATTAACAGGGAAAGGGAAAGAGATCATAAAGAAGGCATTTGCGGGTAGCAGTGGATTAAAGAGCTAACCGTTAATGGCAGCGCCAACAGCAACCCAAGCAGGGTACCATCAACCCACTACTCTGGAAGAAGTCAGAACCCTTTGGATTGGTGATTTGCAGTATTGGGTTGATGAAACCTATTTAAGTTCTTGCTTCGCTCACACTGGAGAGGTCTTTCTCTTTCCTCCTATGTGTATTGTGTATATATTATATTCATGTATATGTCTTTGCAGATGCTTGTGCGCGGGTTGCAATTTAATAATGGTTTTTGGCTATTTGAAATTTTAGCTGTTTTTGCATAGTGCATATATATGTATATTATGGAGAGTTTGTTTGTTTTGTGGAAAGTGGGTGGAAAATTTTTTTCTTTTCTCTTGTTTGGTTACTAAATGGAGAAGGGAAGTTCTAAGAAAAAGGAAAATCTGATCTCAGTTCCCCTTCAAAGGCCAAAATCATTCAATTTGGTGGGAAAGCAGAGGAAATAAGAATTCTTTTCCCTTTTATTGCACCATAAAGAAACCGAACAAGCTGTAATGGTTGTATGCAAGCCAATGTTCCGGGGTTTTTGTTTAATGTACGTCTTTTATTGGAACCATAGCATATGACCGCGTCTTTTTTTTCCCTTTTCAGAGTACTGCAATTCAGTTTTAGTTTTATTAAATTAGAAACATAATCTTCGTCTAGGAAAATAAAATTGGGATATTATTTATTTTTAATGCAAGCTTGTTAGTTGTGTTGAAATTCTGAAACCATTCTGCTCAATTCAGGTAGTTTCAATTAAAATAATACGCAACAAGATCACAGGCCAGCCTGAAGGTTATGGGTTTGTGGAGTTTGTTTCTCATGCAGCTGCAGAAAGGATTTTACAGACATACAATGGAACACAAATGCCTGGAACTGAACAAACTTTTAGGCTAAATTGGGCTTCTTTTGGCATTGGGGAAAGACGCCCTGATGCTGGGCCTGATTTTTCTATTTTTGTTGGGGACTTAGCACCTGATGTTACAGATTATCTCTTGCAAGAAACATTTCGAGCTAATTATCCATCTGTTAGAGGTGCCAAGGTTGTAACTGATCCAAGTACTGGACGTTCTAAGGGATATGGATTTGTTAAATTTGGTGATGAGAATGAAAGAAATCGTGCTATGACTGAAATGAATGGTGTATATTGCTCAACGAGACCAATGCGTATCAGTGTAGCAACACCAAAGAAGACCACTGCTTATCAACCACAATATGTGGCAGCAAAAGGTCATTTCAGTCATTTATTTCTGCTAGAACTATACTGATCAACTCAGTTATTTATATTTTACCTTCATATAGTTTTGTTTCTTTATCTCTGTTAGTATTAAGAAAGGTCTCAGTTGACTAGTTCTGTTTCTTCTGTCTCTCCTTCCTCTGTCAGTGTTAAGAAAGGTCTCAGTTGACTCAGTCAACATTTTTCTTTGCTCTTTGATTTATATTCTCACACTTTATTTCCAATGGACATGAGAGACAAATAATCTTCCAAACCTAAAAGGCAGGACCCAAAGTAAATTGTTACTGCTGAAAACTAAATGTCCAATTGTAAAACCATCTCAACCCTATTCAAGTGTGAGTTTGTCTTTGTACTCAATAAAGTTTGAGAGATACAAGGTGGTATTTACTGACGAAGGTGTGACAAACAGAAAATCAGCATTCTGAAGCCAGGAAATAGTGTGATTGCCTCGTTTCCTGAGTTTTTTATTTAATTTTATATGGTTATCCAACTTGACTATCTAGTTTTGGATTTTGGCAAGTTTGTGGAAAGATATGTTTTGGGCCTTTGAGAGTTTGTGGAATAATATGTTTGATAGTTGACCCATTGTTTATTGTTTCACAATTTGAAATGGTACAAGATTTGTTGTGGGTATTTGGGGAAGAAGTAACTAATTCAAGCTATTAAATAAAAGTCTGGGGACATCAAAAAGGGAAGCAATATAGGTTTAATCATACATTGATAATTGTACAACTCTTATGCCCTATTAGTTCTTGTGCTAGATTTTGCTTTATCTATCAATTTTTCTGCAGCTGTTTATCCAATTCCAGCATACACTACACCAGTTCAAGTGGTTCCAGTTGATAATGACATCACTAATACCACTGTAAGTTAGCTTGATTTTAGTCTTTTGAGGATTTTGTCTAGTCCAAATCACATACTATTTTTTTTCTTGCAGATCTTTGTTGGTAACTTGGACCCTAATGTCACAGAAGAGGAACTGAGGCAAACCTTTTTGCAGTTCGGGGAGATTGCTTATGTCAAGATTCCTGTGGGTAGAGGATGTGGTTTTGTACAGTTTGGAACTAGGTCTGCTAATTGCTTATTTTTAACAGATAACAATGTGAATTCCTCCTACACTACTGTGCGTATTATAATATCTCATTCAAGCATGAACTGTTTGTTTATGTTGTGGGGATTGAGTTACTAGAAGGTTGTTTATAGTTATGTTTCTTGCACATTTTCATATGGCATGCCCCTTACTGTATGTCTTTATTTGGTAATAAAAAAGAAGTATAAATATCAAATATTGACAGAGACAGAGACAAAAAATACTGCAGAGATGGTCATGTAGCCCCTATTTTATTACAGACCATATCATGATTTTATGTACTTAGCTTCTGTTGTCTGATGGTCTGAACCCCACCTTTTCCTGAATAGGGTATCTGCTGAAGAAGCTATTCAAAGGATGCAAGGGCATGTGATTGGTCAACAGCCAGTGCGTATTTCCTGGGGCAGGAAACAGGTAAATTTCACATCTATCTTGACAGAATACACCTTTTTTTAATTTCTTATGAGAATATTTCTTTTCTGTGCATGTTTCCTTTTGCTTAATGCTTAATTCTAAGCCAGAGACAAGTATTCAAATTTTCATAACATGTATCCCGTCAAGAAGTTGAAGGATAGAGCTTGTAATGGACTCGACAGCAGTTATTAAGTACATTTTTTTTTCATTATTTCTGTGTCTGTTATTATATAATTCCTGAATTTTGTGCAAATGTTCATGTATGCTAATAAATCAATAAGAGAAAGTATGAAGGGAGTTAAACCATTGATGCGGAATGGTACTTGTTGAGCAACCAATGTTTATTTCGACAGGATTTAAGAATGCGATTGAGGTTAATGTCCAAATGCATAGATTCATAAATATAAACACTGACACTTGGAAATAACTTTTGATTGTTATGTATCTTTTTTTTTATTTTAACCTTCATAATATTTGGTATTGACTCATTGAAGGACGCAACTGGTGGTTGGGGTCAGCAAGTAGATCAGTGGAGTGCCTATTATGGTTACGGACAAGGCTATGATGTCTATGCTTATGGAGCAGCACAAGATCCATCCCTATATGCCTACAGTGCATATGCTGGTTATCCACAGTATCCTCAACAGGTGAGCATCTTATATTACATCAATCTTGTTTCATATTTTGTAGTATGGACAGAAAGCTATAATGTTTTTAAGGAGTAATCTGTCATCGTTTCAGCCCTTCACACTTTCATTAAATTTTTCTCATTCCTAAAAGAGGTCATTGTAATTTATATATATGCAATTGGACTTCGGCTTGATGGTGCTGCTCTTGGTTCTCACGTTCTTCCCTTTTTTTAGAGAAAAAGTGAAATCACCCTAAACATTGAACATAGTTACTTCAGAGGATCAGAAGAGAAAAGATTTTTTACTATCGCCTCTGGACTTCACTAATATATAAATCTATTTAGCTGGTGTATGAGTTTTAAGAAACAGAGCATTGATTTATGTTTTTCTAGGCATTGTGCAAATAACAATGCCTTAAAAAAATTTAACATAAGTTTAAAAGGCCCAGTTCTCGCTTTTTTCAAGTTTTTGGTGCTAACCGATTGTAAGTATCTAGCAGTAGTCACCTAGCAAAGCAGCTCCACAAGTTTTTACATAATAACATGAATTGGAACAGCTGGCTCTGAATTCTTGAGGGTGAGAAATTTTTGGCAAACTGAATTGATCATTGGTTATTTTAAACTGACTTTGTATCTCGTTGGCCCATTTAGGTCGATGGTGTCCAGGAAATGACCGGTACTGTTCCAGTTATTGAACAAAGGGAGGAACTTTATGATCCTTTGGCAGCTCCTGATGTTGACAAGTGAAGTCTCCCAGCTTTGTGGTGTAACTAGTACCTTTATTTGTGCTTATTAGCTACTCATTTTGGCTCTTTGAATTTTATTGTCAGGTTAAATGCTAATTACCTTTCTATTCACGGAAATGCCATCTTAGGCCGACCCTTGTGGATGAAATCATCATCGTCATTTTCCCAACAAACTTAGTCGTATCGGACCTTTTCAAATCGTATCACTGTACCTGTTGGCGTTCAATAGAATGTGAAATTTAGAAGGATCTTTAGATGTGCCAAATATGCTTCCTGGACGAGAGGACTATCAAATTATGCTCAAAATGTATCTTTTTTGCACACTGTTCAGGGCAGTAATTTCAGTTTAATGAGCCTTTTTTTTTCTCTAATTTGATCTTTATTTTTGGCTCCTTTTGCCTTTGTAAAAGAAACTAAAGGTTCGTTCTGTTCTCACCTTTTCTAAAAGAAAAATATCAGGATAGTTTGCTTGCAGGGTAATGAATCGTGCTTTTTGCAATTAAAAGCTTCCAACAGGTGTCCATTTCAGTTGCACTCCCCTTTGTCATCATTTCCTTGGCCTCTATGCCTGGCTATTATTAATGGCAAATAAGGATGCAAATGAGTTAAGTTATTCCTAAATTCGACTCATTCATGTTAAACTCGAATAGTTTATCAAATCAAGTTCAATTATCATAATATTTAATTTGTAAAGCTTGCAACTTTGATTAAATTAAATTAATTTAAATCAATTTTGAATCAAATTAAGTTTACTATTTATTAAATTATTTTAATTGATTTGAGTTTTGTGGAATTAAATTCTAATAGTTCAAATATTTTTTAAATTAAGTTTCAAACAATTTCATTTTTTTTAAGAAAAATTGATTGACTTCAAATTGAATTCAAATATTGAATTTTTTTTAATTGATTCGATGTTGAGTCTAACGCCGCATCTGCATAATTACACTTCTAATGGTAAAGGATATAGTAGGAAAATTTTATTGTTGTAAATTTTAAATTTACATTTATTGGGGCTTTAAGTTTTTCAATTCATGTATAAAGTCGTAACTTTTTGTTTTTTTCTGTTTTTAGTTCAATCTCATATACACAATTCAGCAAGTGAACATGGCCTTTTTTTTTCCTCTCGATTGGGGCTGAATAACTACTTAAGATGCTCCCGTGGACACAACAAACGCACTTGCTATTTCCATCCAGAGCTCCTTCTTCGCCAATCTTGATTAACACAGTTAAGCTTACAGACAAGCAGAAGAAATACCAAAGTATGATCCTCAGATTCTCTGATTCTTATTTTCATATGCAATCCTCAATAAAATACAGTTTCCGGACGAATAAAAAATAAACTAAATTTCAACTAAAATAATCAGGACAAGAAAAAATCTGAGAATATTTGAAAAAAAAATAAGTCAAAATTGTTCAAGGAAGAATAGAATGCAGTTCTCTTTGGTCGCATATCATAAGTATTTAGCCAACCAGGGCAGCTCCTTGCTGCCTTTCAGCGCAAAAGCAACATCATCACTGCACAACATAAAGTTGGTCAGTTTATTGCTGGCATGAGTAGAATGTGGGAAATTTTTGGCAAGCTAATAGGCTGAAACTGAGCATATCAACTAATATATAAAGCGGAGTGATCTAAGCTCAAGAAATTGCAAAATCATTAATCTTGTTTCGGACATTTTGATTAGTAAAAATTACCATGGTGACTATTCTCTAGCTTTACATATGATAACCACTACTAGCAATGAATTTTAACTTTATTTGCTTCTGGATGTGGAGCTCATATGCATAATTTCCATCCAGCCATAGAACACATATCATAAGATGCTCCATTTCCTCATCCCACCAGAACAAGCCGGCGGGCCGGGAACTGATTATGTGACTAGCCCACCAACAAATGCATACGACACATGAGATAATTATGCTTTGATAAAAGCTTCCAAAATTTCAAAACTGGCATCCGCTTTCGCAATCAAAGAACAATTTTTATAAATAGGTAATATTTATGAAACAGGAACACTTCAACTATATAGTGTGTCGCGTTTCCAACACGTTTCCGACACTGACACGTTTCCAACACATTTCTCTCGCATGTCCGTGTCCTATATTTTTTATAAATTTCGTTTTCCGGTGTCCATATCAGCACTTGTATCCGTGTCCGTACTACATAAGATAATAATAACCAATGCACAGTGCTCATTTGTGGGAAGAAGACAGAAAAAGCTCCTTGGGGAACTCACCTTGGAAAATTAAGCTGTAACTTCTGCAACCTATGCCTAGCTCCAGACTCGCATAAAATTATTCTGCTTTCACCCAGCATGCATCTGTCAAAAGCAAAATGTTGGATCAGAATAGTTCAGAATTTTTCATACACCTCGAGAAGAAAATGATTCAAATTAGCTGCACAACCTAGCCTCAAGGATCTGAAAACACAGAAATGAAATTTCACAATTTGCATCTCATGCAATCTCAACACAAAAATAGATCGTGATGAGTAGGCTACTTCAGCTAAGTAGCATCCTTTGAGTTTAAAACATGTGCACAAAAGGAAAAGGGAAAGAAATGATTACCAGAGTGTTCATGTCTTATAATATAAATATAGTTATGTAGTCAAATGTTGAAAATACATGTGCACAGAGGAGAGAACGCAATACTTCCAGAAGGCAAGCTTGAAATTGGCTCAATTTGTCTAGAGAATGTAGGGTATTGTTTGTTTTCCATCTAAGCTCCCATTTAGCACAATCAGAGTTTAGGTCATGAATTCAACTATTCTACAATTGAAGTCCTCCAAAAACATTCGTCAAAAGAACAATCAGCATGAAAAGACACTATCTATAGTTAATAATAAATAAACAAGAAGACTTACCCGACTTTCAAGAGAGTGTCCCAGCCAGGAAATGCTTCACCATTGCTTGTGCAGAGACATGAAACAGTCATTGCCAACTGTAACCAAGAAGAACATTCAGAAGCCAGAAAATTCGCTTTTGAAGTTCCCAAAATTAAAATAAATTTGTGAACAAGGATGATAATGAATGCAAATCCCAGCTGAATCACTTGTGTCGAGATATTCTTGAACATTTGCATCATTTTTCAATCATCCATATATCCCTGCTTAAGGTTTTCACATGCAACCTGTTCTGCGGGCAGTGGCGGAGCCACATATATATGTATATATAATTTAAAAATATGATAAACAATTATTTTTATTCCCTTATTTTTTTTAAAGTTGTCTGGTTATTCTTAAAAAAAAGATAACTAATCAATAATTATTTAAATATTTTTATTATTTTTTAAATAATTAAAAATTAGTTAGCTGATGATTTTTGGATTTTTTTTTTTAAAAAGAAGTTAAGTAGGTAATTATCTCTTTGCTTTTTAAAATAAGTTGGAAACATATATTATTGATGTAAAGTTTAGAGTTTATGAATATGACAAGAATTAGTGAACTTGTTGAATAAATGGTGAAGATAAGAAAGAATATTTTATATTCATTGATTTATAAACTTATAACTCTGACTCTTGTTTTACCAATAGCTATTGTCACAGTTGAGAAAGCATTTTCTGCTATAAAATTTGAGAAAAATTGGTTGTGCAACAAGATGAGAGATCAATAAATGTCTAATTATTTGATCACATATATTGAAAATGATATATTTAATGTTATTGATAATGAAGTTATCATGCATCATTATCAAAACATGAAAAACCATAAAGAACAACTCTAATTTTTTTAAGAATGTTTATTAATATTATTTTTTTGAAGTATTTAACAATGTTGTGTAATATTTTTTATAATTTTGGTTATAAATTTTAATCGGTTCGGTTCGGTTAATATTTTATAAGTTCTAAAAATTTCGATTACTTATAAAATTCAATTCGATTAACGGAATACACACCTCTAATTATATTTTGCCCTCCTAAATTATAAATGCTGGCTACGGCACTGTTTGCAGGGAAAACAGCTACCTACATTATCGTTTTAATGCACTTGAAAGAAATTGCTGTTTACTAGTGAATGGTGATGAATGGGTGTGGTTCATTGGCTTCTGAAACCTTCAGTTTCTTATCGAAACTATGTTGAAAAGAACAAACAAAGAAAAGATGCTAAGCTTTTAACCTTTTCGAAGGTTGTCTCACTCATCCCTGTTTTATAGAGTTCGTACACCATAGCCGTCAAGAATATCTTGCTGATTCTAGAACAACTTTTCATTACCTGTAAAAGGAGAAAGAAAACGGGCAGAATAGCTTAGATACCCACTAGGACATTTGAGAAACAGTAGAGCGAAAACGTCAAATGCTAATAACTACTTGCAATTTCCATGAATCATACTATAGAGTCAACTCACTTGAATATGAGGCGCCTGGAACATTTCCTGAATAGCTGCCTCAACTTCTGACATACCGACAAGGCCTTTTCCTGAAAAGCGAAATCTAGATTCATTTAATGTTCAGACATGCTGCATAACCAATCAACATATAATATTTTCGAACAAATGGAATGTGTAATTTGGAAGTCAGAGTTCCTCTGAGTGAATAAAACAGGTAGCAGTTTGATAAAATACTCTCTGAAACCATGAGGAACGATAAAAGTAGGAGTAATATGATCCCTAAGGCAAATGTGTTATCTTGAAAACATATACAAGTGATTAAAATGGCAAAACTGTACAAAGTTGCTAGGAAATCTTGGTCTTGCTGCTCCAAACTATTTGACATGTTCAAATTTGATATCTTGAAAAAATATAGTGATTAATTTCCTAATCATACTGTCTGTATTTGTTCTTATTTCTTAGTTTGGAAAAGTAAAATCTTATCCCATCAAAAGAGTTTATGGACCTGCTGGAGCTAAGTCGACATTTGAACTTAATTTCTTAAGACGATAGTCTGCAATTTCTGCTGCACGCCTGCATATCTCCAGAGCACGACGTGCATCTCCTGAAATTGCTGCTACCTGTGAATCAGAAAAAAAAAAGTAGCTGCTATCTTAACAGTTTCGGATTTAGGAGGAAAATTTTCAATCTGGATACATGTAATTTGTTCTTAAAGATTAGCAAGTGAACCTCTTAAGCAAATCAAAATATCTATAGCAAAACAAATTACACAAGGACAGACCTTCCTTGAAGCAAATTCTATAGCTTGACTTTCAAATGCATCAATGCCTTTGAGGCGACTTGAAATTATTTCTTGAAGCTGCTGATAATTATAGGGTCCAAAGCAAAGCCTTTGGATACCCATACGGCTTGAAATACGAGGAAGCAACTTTTCTGGAAGATCCATTGTATTTGCAATTCCTGAATGTTAAATTATATTTCACACCAGAAACAAGATCACCATTTCTACCTCATCATAAAGAATACCATCTAGAAATGCCTCATGTAAGAGAGCTTTACCTATGACAATTAATTTTGAATGAGGCTTATTAGGCCAATCAAGAATATTGTATAAAATCTGGATAAAGAGAAAAAGACATGCCCATTAGTCCTCGTTAACATTTCAAAATATGTTGCTAGAAATGACCACAATAACAAGTCATGAAATGCGCAAGTTACCGACTGATTACGGGTTACTAGCAGATCAAGTTCATCAATAAGTAGAATGCAAGGCCGGTCATTATCCTTGCCCACTTTCTTTCCCTCTGAAAAACGCTCATTCAGTAAATGAAGACCCTTTTTCCAACTAACCCTGTGTCCACTTAATGCTTCATATATAACCTGAGATAATATAGGGCACAAATATTGCAAATCAACCAGAGATTCAGTCATTTAATATGAATTGGATAAATTCGCAAACACTTTACCCTGTAAATATTCTCTGGTGATGCTAATTTTAGACCATTAACCTCCACAAAAGAATATGGTCTTATATTTCCTGAATCTACTTCAGATTTCAGGTTCCTCATTACTGCAAGCACACTCATCGTCTGTGAAATCATTCCAACAGAAAGATTGAATGAGAATTAGTGTATGAGCACTATTAGACTTTGACGACCTGTCTGGAAATAATATGATGAGATTTATTTTGACTGAAGTTGAAAGAATTTACCTTGCCAGTTCCTGGTACACCGTGAATGTACAGGCAACGACCCAAACATTGATCATCACATATGGCACCTTTAATAAATGCAGTTATCTCTTCCATTTCTCTATATAAAAAATGTTCTCCGTTAGAAACAATAGTGAAGGAAAAGGAAAAAAGATGGTACCAAGTTTACATACTTATTCCTGCAAGGTAGAGACTTGGGAAGTGTTGCCAACAAAAGTGTTGCTTTTGCTTTCTCCAGTTCAGTCTTTTTGTGACATCGTACATGCTCTGGGATTCTCTTAGTCCCTATCTTCTGAAGCCCAAAGAACTGGCCCTTGCGCAAATTCTGACATCATAGCATAATAATCACTTCAACTAGTAGGTAGCCAAGAAGCTCAAAGTTACAAATACACAAGAATGAGAATGCCCATACAGCAGCCAACTCATAAGTTGAAATTGCACTTGCTTGAAACTTCTTCAAATTTTCCTCTTCATACTCTATGTCTTCATCTGTATCGGGTTCTGCATCCTTGGAAGAACTCCAATCTTCATCACTATCAGCATCTTCAACATCCTATGAGCAGTGTTAACATGGGATTAATTGCAGTTCGATAGGATGAGAAATCAACACAAACTGATATAACTTTCTTACCTCTTCACCATTACTAATGTCAGCCAGACGCTTGAAAGTGTGCCAGTGGATGTCATATTCATATTCACACAAGAAAATATCATCTCCTTCATTATTTGCCTTAGAATATTCCTTGGGGCTCAAAACAGAGCAATGCCGAAGGATAGTTTCCATCTGTGACGTCAAGCATACATAGTAATTAACTTTAATATGATCATTGCTACCTCTCATGGCCATGATGACTGATTTGAACTAACAGGATATTGGAACGGCCGCAGAGCTAAGATAGTTCTTCAACTTTAAGCGAAAGCAACATGAAACACATTTTCCATGTCATCGACACCTAAGGAATCTAACCATTCTTTGAGTTTGCTATAAG
Source organism: Balakata baccata (assembly GCA_949630135.1). Classification (NCBI taxonomy): domain Eukaryota; kingdom Viridiplantae; phylum Streptophyta; class Magnoliopsida; order Malpighiales; family Euphorbiaceae; genus Balakata; species Balakata baccata. The sequence continues at coordinate 153,794 of CATIWF010069351.1, forward strand.
TATTAGAAAAAATGGCATATATATAGGAATCTCTGTTACTACAGAATTGAGAACTTAATGCGTCATTAAACAGCAAGTAAACTAACAGGTGAACGGAAAATACTGGTTTGAGGAGATAACAAGTTATATCAATAAAAAATTAAAAATACTTGTCAAATTCAGTAATCAACAATTAAACAAGATAACTTCCATTACCTCAATATCAGCAAACTCATTTGTTCTATAAAGCTCCCTTCTCAAATTATGAGGCTGTCTGCCAGCAGCAGTCTCTTCTGGAATCATGTACCATTGCCCCTTAAACCAATAGCTACCATCCACCTCCTTCCACAAACTGCGCATAAAGAAGGAAAACAGTTTCTCTCATGAATTTAAGCCAATAAAAAAAGTAAAAACGTAAAGAAAAACCGACCTCTCAATACGGGCAGTCCATAAATCACTGGATAGAAGCTTCTCCCTGAATGTTCGAACACATTTTTTCCCCTCAGGCGGAATTGGCAAGTTAACCTCCTTACCCAATTTCGCGGCCTCGCAGAACCCACAAATCCAATCTCCTTCTGGAACCATCTTCAATGGAGGTTTCAAACACTTCAGATGGAACCCACCTAAGCAATCATCGCACTCGATCATCACCGCTTTTCCAGCTTTGAAGCACACTCTACATTCCTCCATTTCTGGTTCCTCATCATCGGAGCTGGCGTCCTCTCTCCTCTTCACATAAACATCATCTCCTACCATAAACTCACCTCCATCATACACCACTTTCTTATAATAAACCCTTTTTCTGTTGCTCTTTTCTTCACCTTTCGAATTTCCCCATTCCTTCGTTCTTCTTACCACCTTCCTTTCTTTTTCTTCATGCCTTCTCCTCTTCTTGGTCTCCAATTGATCTGGTGATACAGGGGAGAATGAGACTTCAACCTCAGCAAATTTAGATCTGGATTTTGGGGTTTTTGTTGGTTCATTGGCTCTATTGTCTTCAGGGGTCTTTGAGGACTCATTTATCTTCAAATTTCTTCGGGTTTTGGTTGATTCTTGGACTGATAATAGAGGGGTCTCTTTAAATAGTGAATTCTTGGCGGGCTGTTCAAATTGGAAGATGGGTTGTTGCGGGGGGATGTTCCGATCGAGCTTAAGAGATAAGCGACGAGAAGATCGGCGAGGAGAATCAACCGTTTGTGGGGTTTGAGGGGGGAGAGAGATGGAGGAAGGAGAGTACTGTTTGGGCTTCTTTGGTTGGGATTGGAGGAGTTTCCTTGGAGTATCTGCCATAGAAGGGTTTCGCTAGGGTTTTGCAGAGAAGAGAGAGTAAAAGATTAGAAATGGAAAATCTTGGGGAATTCAGATAGGGTGCAGAGGCAGAAGGGAAGAAATGGCGGGAAATGTTCCCTCCCATTTTATGTTCAACTCTGAACCGTTGACCAATCGAGGTTTACCATCTTTTTTCTCTTTTTGGTTGAATATCAAACTATCGCGTTGAAAATATGTATTTTGGATTTGTGAATCTAATGTGTTGTATGCTTTTCAGTATAATGCTACATTATTTTTTATTGTAATGTTGTTGCATTTCTCAATATAATCAAACAGAGATCCGTTTCTTAGGTTAAAAATTTTATATTATTTATTTTTCAATTAAATGATTTGTATTTTGTATAAAATTTTGATTTGTTGTAATCATTATATGATTTGTTCTCCTAATTTTAATAATTTTATTTTGATTTTCTTTAATTATATGACCTTAATTGTAAATTACTGTAAATTTACTGATTAATTAATGATTTGGATATTCATTCTTTCCTTCTATTTTTCTTTTTATTTTTTTTCTTTTAAAAAATAACAATAGATCCTTTTATTTTATTTTATTAATGACTTTATTTATTATTTATAATCTGAGCTAATAATAAAATATTTTATATATGCCATTTTGTTGTTTATTTAGTACATAACAAAATTTAACTAAATTAAATCGATATTGTTTTACTTAAATTCAACCAATAATTAATTGTGATGTTTCCAATAAATAAATAGAAAAACAATAAACTTTTCATGAATTTTTTTGTATGTTTTCACTCAAAAAATTATACCAACCATTTTAGAATATGTTGAATAAAACTATAAAAGGTAACACAATTATTTTTCAAAAATTTTAAAATAATTGCATAATCAGAATTCAAATTTCTATTTAAAATTGAAGAATTTTATATCTACATTCTCAATACATATCAAGTTTTTCAGTTATCCAATACAAGAAGGCAAAAATCATTCAATACGATCCTTGACAGATTTTTAACAATTTTGAAAAAAGAAATTTAGACTTACAGACAACTTCTAAATTTTTATATATTTAAATTATACTCTTCATCGACAGCATGCTTCCAGGAATGGCTATGCAAGCAAAGAGCTTGGTTTTCAGTGAAGTCTGAAGACCACAGTAGTTGCTCTTGCTTATATTAATACTCTGCGTATATCACCTTTCTGTTCAAATGAAGATTCACTGGAAGAACAATATCTTACATTACTTGCTGTTAATTTTCCTCGCCCTTCTTTCAACTTCCAACAGCAGCCTGGGAATTAACTGATCCTCTATCGAGCTCCATACCATCCTTTCCATCAGATTCCTTCGTGGGCATCTCTGGTTTAACCATTATTTTAACCGGTTTTCCAAGCTGTGATTTGTCTTCCATTTTTGCTAATTCAAGAGCTCGCTGGCATACAGGAAATCCTTGATCATCCCATGACTCCAAAATCACACCAGAGCCTATGCAGGTTCTTCCCTGGTAGAACGCTGCAAACTGCCCTGCTGCCAGACCTTGATCATCTTCGGACAAGTGGACAACTGCAACATCTTGACCATCAATATGACCAGGTTCTATTTCCATACTGCAATCATAAAACCCAGGGCCATGTCTCACCTGGAAAGTTCAAGAGATGTGAGCTTGGCAAGCAGTCAGCATTCGACTAGATCTGAAGCATCTGAATATAGCGTGACAAGAATATTCATTAAACTACTGGCACATGATCTCCATTCTAAGAAACCTCACACCTAATACTGTCATAACCAAAACTCTCCGTCACAGAAGGTTCATATCTGACATGCACCCTTTCTCAGAAAACCATCTCCAATAAATTACAAATGACACCAATTAATCAGTCAAAAAGTTTCATCAATTAATCACAGAACTAAGAAAAGTAGACAGTGAAATGTCCATGATATTGTTTATGTGAAAAGGAATCTACAATTTTCTACCTTGCACTGGAGCTGAGTGGTCTCCTTGGGAGGTAACCCACTAAACCATCTCAAGAAGCCAACACGGAATAAGCGCCTTCTTTTGTCAAATGAAAAATAATTTCTTGAAACAAACACTACATTGTTCTTTACATCCTTCTCAACAACATACCTGTAGGGGAAGGAACAAGAAATAGCTAAGCATAGTAGCTGAACAAAAAAAACCAACATTTCATAACCAGAACTACAACAGTTGATGCTAAAGACTAAAGAAGTAAAAGGCAATTATGATACCTTAAGTACACAAAGATGTCAGGCATTTTAAAAATTGTTTCAGTGGGAACAATTATTTTTTACGCCAATTATTAGTGATAACAGTTATTAAGTAACATGAAGATAATGTTGCATTAGCATAGCAAATCAAATTGCGCGAGCGCAACATATCTATGGGAAAGAAAAAATGACATGTGAGTTCAACCTAAGGCACATACATACTCTTTAAACAAAATGACAACAGAGTTTACTAAAAGTAGACTATGTCTCTGCTTTATAGTGAGTATTGCAGAAAGCCCTTGATTGTAAGGAAATCAGTAGATAATTTTGAAAATGGTGCCCAAAGATACAGTTCAAGAAGATACCAAGGACCTCCTGGAAGACGTAGGCCCTGTCGTTGACCAATTGTGTAGAACCAAAATCCTCTGTGCATGCCAAGGAAATCTCCTGTCTCAGCTTCCAATATTATACCTTCCATCTCCCCAATATGTCTTGCAACAAATTCACTAAATTTGATCTACATATTAAAAGAACAGTTCCATTGTAAATGCAGATACAAATGACTCCCAAGCACAATAGTTAAATCTTTCAAATACATGAGTGCTTTGAATTTTCTTGAACGGCCAAAAACTGCAAATTCCCCACACACACACGCACCCAAAAAAAAACTAATTTTGGAGTTGATCCCGGAAGTTACATGAACCAAAATAATTTTCCCTCCAAACATAGGGAGCCAAAATAAGAAAATCTTCATTCAACAATCTCTCTATCTCCCTCCTTCCTTATCTTCTTCCCTAAAAGTCACACTCTCTCTCCTCAAATATAAGAGTGAAAGTTAGCTCTTAAATGCCTCTTTATCAATTTTGTATTCTGTTCTATTCTCTTTCTTTCTTTTTCTTGTCTCTTACTTTCTCTCTCTTCATTTTTTTTTTCTAAATAGTTTTATTAAAAAAAATTAAGATAGAATGAAAGATAAAGAGTATTGTTGGAGTATACAAAGTTTTCGAGACAAGTAAAAATAGAGAGTGAATTATTTATACTATAATAGTGAGGGAGGTTAAGAGGATTGTTGGGGATACTTTTAGCACTTCAAGTAATTAATCTGCAAGCAAAATAAACTTAATACACACATAATACGAACCAACATTTATGATGAACGGATATGAATATCTCAAAAAGGTTACCCATAACCATTATTGTAAAAACTGGACCGGCCCGGCTGGTTCAACCGGTTTAACCGGGAACCAGTCATCAAGCCAGTCGGTTTTTAATACCAAAACCGGAAGAAATATTAACCGGTGAACCGGCCGGTTGAACTGGAAACCAGTCAAACCAGCCGGTTTCATCCGATTTGGCCGGTTCAAAAGACTATGGAAAAGTGCTCAAAAATCACATGAAAATGTCTCCTTTAAAAATTGAACTCGGGTTTGTAAGAGAAATTTAACAAACTTTAACCACTAGATCACTTACCTCTTAGTATATTAAGTTCAAAGTACACAAATATATATTAAATTATTAACTACTATATTTTAATTATTATTAATACATATTTATATTAAAAATATTCATTTAATTATTTCAATTTTATATTAGTAATATATTTTTTAAAAATTTAGTATAAGTTATTTTTATTAATAAAAAATTAATTAAAATTAAATGAATTATATATATAAAATAATTGTATTTTTTGCTAAAAAGTTTTGATATATATATTATTTAAGAGTTATGTATATTTGATAAAATTGAATTCAAGTATTTATATTTTTTATATTAATATACAACATTATAAAATTTTATATGTAAATTATTTTAAATCATTTTGATTGCTATTAAAAGTATTAATTTTTTAATTGACAAAGTTGATACTCTAATAAAATATTTAAAAA